>VWZV01011493.1:7290-48096 GCA_013397155.1 Irena cyanogastra
CGCCTGCTTTCATTTGCTTATTCCAGGGGTAGTTCTAGCTTCAAACTTCCCAAAGTTTCCTAAAAAACCGGGGTGTTTTCCCACCGGTGGCCTTGCGGTGTGTGTGGGAGATGATGCCGCGGCTGTGGCTCTGTTGGGTGGCAGTGGGTGACACCCAGAGAGGCCTGCTGCCTTTTCCAAAAGCATGGCCTGTACCGTGCTGGCAGAGAGCAGCCCTCGCTCTGCTCCGGGCGGATCCGGGGCTGGCTGCTGCACTGCTGGTCCTTGGGGATCCCCTGCCCCGGTGGTGCCGGACGTGGGGAACACCCGGAGGGGACGGCTGGGAGGTGCCAGGGACACCCCCGGTGCCGCGGACACATGCGGAGGGCGATGCCCGCTCCTGCCTGCGAGCCAGCCGCGCTGCTCCGGTGCCAGGCAGGTAATTTCCCTGCAGGACTCGTTCCAGCCCAGGCTGGAGGAGCCGCTGCTGGCTCTTTGCTCAAGCGCAGGCAAAGGGGTTGCCCAGCTGCTGTGCCTCGCCTCTGCCCTCGCGGGGCTTGCCTTCCAGCCTCCTGCTCCCTCAGAAAAGGGGGAGAAGCAGCCCCCACCCCGGGGAGGTCACTCAGGGTGCTGCCAGGTGGGAAAAGCCCCCACTTCATGCCCACTCCTCCCGCCTGCTCCTGGCACCCCGGGTGGCCTCCCCGTCCCTCTCCCCTGGGAAGGACCCCCCCGTGCAGGGGAGCTGTGGGCCAGGGGTTTCCCCATGGAGGAGCCGGAACAATTTGGGAAGGCGGTCACGTCACTTTGGCCGGGCGAGAACGGCATGTAAAAGGCTCGGCGGAGGCCTTATTTGGTAGCGGAGTGGCTGCGGAGAGCCCGGCTCGTGGCCCTCGTCCCCATCCCATGCCAGATCCCTCATCCCGGGGGAACCGTGCCATGGGGAGGGGACCCCAGCGATGCTTTCTATCCACTCCCCAGCGAGTGGATAAAATATGCCCCCGTGGCCCCTGTGTTGCATCCCTCCCGTGCTCCTGCTTCCTTTCCTCCTGGAAGCGTGGGGTCCGGAGGGCTCGGGAGCAAGCTCCAGGCGGGACAGGGACGAGTGTGACCCCCGCCTGATCCCGCCGCTCCTCCGCTCTGTTGCAATCCCCCATCTGCTCCCTTGGCTGCTCACTGCCTTTTCCTCTGACGCTTCCTCGTTCCAGCCCCGGCAGCTCTGGACTCGCTCTTCCCCAAGGGCTGTTCCTCTCCTCCTGTCCTTCACCGGACGTGAGAGAACCGGGATTTTCCAGCAAAGCGGCTACGGGCGGCGAGGCCGGAGATTTATCCGGTCCTCCCGCATCCCCCGGGCCTCAGCCTTGTTTATGTCGGGGAGTTTTGCGGGCTGAAGGCATGCGTACACACAGCCCGGGAATCTAAACCCAGCCGAGGAAGACGCTCCATTAGCCAAGAGACTATTTATGCCAGGACTAATCCCGGCGGGGCGGGAATGCACCCCGCCGCGGGGGAGGCAGCCCCCCGCTTTGCCGGGAAGGGGAGGGGAAGCCCCGCTTGCCCTGTTGCACGGCTCGATGGCAGCCCCGTGCCACCGCCCTCCCGCTCCCGCCGGGATCCGGTGCCTCCCCGGCGGCGGGCAGCCAAGCGGATAATCGGCTGGTGGAGAATTAAAGCGAGCCCCGCTGGAAGGGGCGCACGGACGGACGAGGGATGGGAGCTGGGCTGAAGGAGGCGATTAAATGCCGCGTGGATGAATCACCCGGACGCCTCCCGCCTCCCCAGGGCCTGTTAACGTTTACCGGGGGTGGCTTGGGCAGGGCAGGGCAGGGCAGGGTACCGGGACCATGGTGGCAGGGCACTGCCGCTGGGGCACCCGCCATCCCTCCGGGCACCGCCATGTGATGGGGGTCCAAGCCAAGCAAATGCCCCCCTGGTGCCTCCTTACCTGCAGCAGACAAACCTGGCTTGTGGCTTCTTGTGAGGAAGAGGAGGAGGAGGAGGGCTGCTGGTGCTCCATCAACAATCTCTCCATGCTGGGCTCATCCTTGATCCATGCTCTGGAGACCCCAGTCACCTCCTGGCCCAGATCTTTGCCTCTCCTTGCATGTCCTCAGCCCTGACTATCTCAGCAAATCTCCACAGACCATTTCCAGCATGCCTTAAACTGGCCCAAGACGAGATGCAGGATTTCAGGGACAACATCCCCATCACATCGGGATGGTGGTATGCAAAGGTGAGAGGGACAGTCCAGAAATGGGATGGAGATGATTTCCAAGGAAGAGGAGAGTAGCACAGATGAAGAGCAGACTTCCTGCAGGGACAAAAAAAGCCAGGAGGGGACATATCAGGAGTGAATCAACACAGGCAAGATCCAGCAGCTCTGGCAAATCTGGGAGCTGTGGGGTGCAGCAGCAGGAGCAGAGGAGGACTGTGGAAAGGGACTTGGAGTGGTCCCACTGCTGCCATCCCCAAGGAAGTCAAGGTGGTCACCTTTGAGCTCCTCCTAGAGCAAACATTGGCACTACTGACTTTTAAAAAATCTTTGGTTTCACCTCAAATTTTAGGAAGAAGGAGAGACAGAGAAATACTCCACCAAAAAGAAACTGAAAGATGTTTGTACAGCAGAACTGAAATGAAAGAGCTCAGGCTGTCCAAAAAAACTGTGGGGTATAGGCTGGGGAATCCCATGCTCCAGCGCCCTTTAATCCTTGCTCAAGAGCTGTCAGTCTGGCCCTATCCCATGACATCCTTGGGAGCAGGCACCATGCCTGATCTACCTCTCAAAAGGAGTAATTCTTCCCTGTGGAAGAACATACATGTGCCTGCTGCCTGGCAATTTCTCTGAAAAGGCTTTTTTATTTTTCAGGGAAGGATTTTGCCCTAGGAGTGTTTCTGGTAGAGGATGGGGACTGAATCCCTGGGATCTTTCAGCACAAAAAAACCTGGAGCAGCTCCCTGTGGGCCAAAGCTCCCCTTCCATTTAAGGGCAGGAGTAATATTTCTGTCTAGAATCTTTCTCCTGGCAAAAGGCTATCTGTCCAGCCTGCTGGGATTGTCCCCAGGATGCTCCCTTGCTCTGCCAGCCCCACCTGCTCATTACCCATCCAAAGGATGCTGTTTATGTAGGACCTACTCAAACATCCCTGGGGCTCGGTACATTTCTGGGGTGCAGATGGGGAGCACCCAGGAGCTTGTATCCATCCCCTGCCCTAGGCCCCAAAAACCCTTTTGGGGCTGGAATCCAGCTGGGGGATCCTCTGGAGCCCTTCTCTATCTTGCTGCTGTATAATTTTACAGATTCAAACTTGGCCGACCCGCGTTTGAACTTGCAAAGAAAACAAACCCATTAGAGAAAAGAAGCCCTTCCTCTGTGGGGCTGAATTTTGGAGGGTTCCTTGGGATCTTTCATCTCTGTCTCTCTCCCATGTGGCTTTGGGAATAAATGGTCTGGCAGGCTTGGGCACGTACGGTTTGGATTTCAGGGATGCGGCAAACTGGCAGCGGGTTCCCCCAGTCCCTCCCACTGCAGGTCCTCAGCGTCTCCTGAAGCTCCCCAGGGAGAGGAGAGGCAGGAAGCCAGGGATGGCTCCAGGGATGAGGGAGATGGGGGACACCGTGCAGGGATGCTCGGCCTGTTTGGGATGTAAGCCCACCTGGGACAGTGGATGTGTCTGGAGAGCCGGTTCCCTGGACAGCAGCCGTACTCAGGAGGACCTGCCTGAAAGCGAGTATTTTTTACCCTAGGAAAGGAAAAGTTTGCTTTCTTTAGGCTGAATTTCATGGATACAAGGGGAGATCCTCCAGGTGAATCCCTCCCTAGCCCCAGCTAGGAGAAATTCGGGCAATGTTTTCACTGGGGGATGGGGCAGCACTGGACACTGTGGGATGCTCCATCACTTCCTGTCTCAGCAGACAGGCAGAAAGCGGGCAGGGGTCCCTAAGGAGCTTTGGGGGATGGTCCCAGCAGAGGGAACAGGCTACCAGGCTGTGCCTGCCTGTAGCCCTGGCTCAGGAAGAGGTGAGGACATCCCTTCTCTGCAGATCTCATGCAGCCTGGATGCTGGTACCCACAGGGATGATGGTGGTGATGATAATGCTGGCACCCAGGATGGGTATCACCAGGGCTGTTGACACAAGGGCTGTGTGCAAACAGCTGAGTACCTTTTGTTATTTAATAGATATAGGTCAGCCAGAGGTTTTGTTCCGAAAAGCAGGAATGTTTGCTGCTCCCAGGCTGGGAGATGGGGGAGATAGCTTATCTGCAAGAGAAAGAAGAAATGTCAGCAAAAGAAAAGGCCTCGGCTGGCTGTTTCTGGCTGTTTCTCATGTCTCTTTCCCAGGAAATGGGGCAGGCAGGGTGCCTGGCCAAAAAAATTAAATAAAATACATCGAGATTTTCCCCTTCTACAGCCCAAAGTTAGGATGAGATTTTGGGGATGAGGAGAGGAACAGCAGGTTCTGTTCCCCACACTGGTCTCCTGGTTACAAGCTGGTTGTAAAGCAAAACTATCCCAGCACAGGGTTTGCCCATCCTTGAGGAGCCCTACATCCCCCCTCAGGGTGGTGGGAGCCAAATTTCTGCCAAACATCCCAGCTTTGAGGATGCTGCCCCATGATAAACATTAGATCCACCCAAAAATAGTTAAAACCCCTTAGAAGGTGACTTTTACAAACCAGAGACAAGCTGCTTAAACCCAGCCCCCTCTAAACCAGGGCCTTTCCTCCAGGAGGAAGAGTTGATGTTTGCTTCTCCCAGTCCTTAACGAGCTGCTGCAATTAAACTGAGACAATAGGCATTGTTTGTGGAGTCCAGGATCCGCTGGGGATGACGGGAGAAATCCTGTTTGCCAGACCAGGGTAGGAAGGTGCTGGGATTCTGTGAGCTTGTTATCTTGGAAAGGACTGGTGGCGTGAGGACAAGTCTCTGTTACCTTTCCATGTTACGTTTCCGTGGCTTAGCAGCTTCCTCCATGGCCACATGAAGAATGGGGCCACCCCTCCCAAAAAATCCAGCATCACTCAAGCCTGATGCAAAACCAGCACATTGGCTTAAGGCTTTTGTCTGCCCAGGAGGTTCCTCTTGGGCTGACATTGTCCCTCTGGCTAGGGGAAAGTGTGGTGTATCCCCAAGTTAGGGATGAGAGAGGGTCTCCAGGAACCTCCTTTGTTCTTTTCCAGGTGAGGACACTCTTTGTCAGTGGGTTGCCTCTGGACATCAAGCCCCGGGAACTTTACCTGCTCTTCAGACCCTTTAAGGTATCACTCTGGGGAGGGAAAGGGAGGCTGAAAGCATGGGGCTAGCCTCTGCCGCAGCCCCATGGCCCCAAACCACTTGCTGGGATCTGGGAACCCACTGAAGTCTAATCCAGCCAGTTTATTCAGTTATTATTATTTAATTGTGGGGATCACCACCAAACACCCTCTTTAATCCTTTCCTTGCAGGGGTACGAAGGGTCTCTCATCAAACTAACCTCCAAGCAGGTAGGAGCTGCTCCAAAGAGTACAACCATCCCACCATTCCCTGGGGTGAGGGGCTCCCCTCTCTGCTCCCCAGAAACCTGACTGATGACTCCTTCCTCCACAGCCCGTGGGCTTCGTCAGCTTCGACAGCCGCTCCGAGGCGGAGGCAGCGAAGAACGCGCTGAACGTGAGTGTGCCTGGCTCAGCCACTCCATTGCTCCCTTTTCCCCTTGTTTTCCTGTCCACAGAGATCCTCTGAATTCCTTCATCCCAAGGGTGTGCACTTCCCATGCCAGGCGGCCCCATGGCATCCCCATCCCTCCAGACAATCCCATCATTGCTTCTCAGCTGCATCCTCCCTCCTGGGGGGCTGCATCGCTCTCACCTTTCTCAGGGCCATCCAGGAGGGCTTGAACACTCAGGACTTGAGCCTTAGATACAAGTGAGAAAGAGCATTCCCAGCCTCTCCTGTTCATTCAGCAGGAAAAATCCCAGCTAAGTCTGCAAAAGAAAAAAACAAATTTCACTTTCTTTTAGCAACTTGTGAAGTTACCTGAAAATAGTCACAGGCAGAAATGTGTGGAGCTGGTTCTCCAATTCCTCCCCAGTTCTCCCTGTGTTTTGGTTTGGGGTTGTTTTTTTCCTTGTCTTCATTTTCAATGTAAAACTTTTTTTTTTGGCTCTGCTAATCCCTCTGGATAAGAGCTCGGCCTTGCGGGATGCCGACTGCCAAATATGGTGCCGATGCTAAAGATGCCGGAGGAATGCGAGCCGCCTCGGGGCCCGGCAAATTAGCTCATTTCAGGGCTGCAAGTTGAAAAAACCCATAAATAACGGGGAGTTATTTTTGCTGCGGGGCCGGCACGCGGCGGTGCTCGCCCACCCGCCGCGCCTCCTTCCCTCCTTCCTTCCCGCAGGGCATCCGCTTCGACCCCGAGATCCCCCAGACGCTGCGGCTGGAGTTTGCCAAGGCCAACACCAAGATGGCCAAGAACAAGCTGGTGGGCACCCCAAATCCCAGCACCCCTGTCCCCACCGCCGTACCTCAGTTCATCGCCCGGGAGCCCTGTGAGTACCCCCTAGGGTTGGCAGGCACCAGGGGCGGGAAGGAGCAGGGATACCGTGAGGGGGTGGCCAAGGGGAACACCAGGTCCGATTGGAAGCGTTGGTACCTGCTTGCTCCATGATGGCACGTGCTGGGGGTTCCCAAAGGCAGCTGCTGGTGCTGGAGAGGACCTGGGACAGGCGACAGCCAGCCTGGCACGGTGCCTGGGAGCAGGCTGAGGTCTCAGGAGAGACCTCAGTGATGTCCTGCTGTGAGCACTCCATGCCCGTTTCTGCTTCTGGAAGAGCTTCTCTCGCGCAGGCGCCGGCTCCTTATCCTACTGTTGCACACAGGCATGAGCTGCACACTCTCCTCTGCTGAATCCCTGCTTTTACTAAACCTCTTGGAGACAATGAACCCAGCCCTGGCTCCCTGAGCGATGCCCCCAGCCCTGTAGCATTGCTCACCCCGTGTTATCCCAGCAGGCGAATTCTCTGTCGGCTTTTCAAGTCTCCTCTCAGCGGTGGCATCTCACACCTTCCCGGGGCCAGCTCTGCTCCTGCTTCAAGGGGAGAAGGAGGGATGCAACGAGGGTCACAGCCCTTTGGTCACCGTTAACTCTCCCTCTTCTTCTCTTGCAGATGAGCTCACAGTGCCTGCACTTTACCCCAGTAGCCCTGAAGTGTGGGGGCCGTACCCTCTGTACCCAGCGGAATTAGCACCTGCTCTACCTCCTCCTGCTTTCACCTATCCCGCTTCGCTGCACGCCCAGGTAATTCCGACCCATCTGCCTCCACCGCTCACCCTCCCGCCCACCCCGGACCCCCTTCCCCTCGGTGCTCGCCGCACCACTAACTCTGCCCGGCTCACAGGCACTCACTTCCTACTCCCTGAGATTTAGGGAAGGCTCCCAAACGGAGCTGAATGCTGGGAGGGATCCTGTCTTTCCCCAGACATCTCCTCTGCCTTCCTACTTTCGCTGGTACCTGTGGTGGGGCAGGTGGTGAGGGAGGAGGGAGGGCTGGGGATGCTCTCAGGGTCTGGTCCCTCTCCATTGCTCCTGGCACCGAACCACCCATCCAGCTGCCAGTGTGAGATGAGGGCTCCAGAACCCCTGGCTGCCCCTGGAGCATTGCTGGGATGCGACGTTCATGGGGTGTGAAGCCAAGCAGCTCTCAGGCGGAGGAGAGGGAAGCGAAGCGCAAACGGAGGGTCCATCTTTTATTGACGAGGTGCTGCCTCCTCACAAGTGCTTTCTGCCGGCTGCCACTGCCGCTGGCCCCCGGTGGCAGCATGTGGCTGTTAAAAATTAACCATCCGCCTGGGAGAGGAGCAGGGGAAAGAGGAGAAGAAGTGGAAACGGCAGAGGAAGAGGATTTCTTTGCAGTGCCAGCCTTGCAGCATCATGGGGATGCTGGGAAAGGACCCCTGCCACAAGGGGGAAAAGGGCACCTACCTCCTCAACATCTGTGCTGGACATCACCCCGGCTTTTGCTCCTTGCTGCCGGCTCCAGCTCAGTGATGAACAGGAGCTAACAAGCACATGGAAACAGATTTGCCAGATAAACTGCATCCGAAAGGCTTTTGGCCTTGGCCTGCCAGTATTGAATCAGGTTAACTAGAGCCACCATCACTGGGAGCTGGAGCAACCAGGGGCTGGTTTGAGCAGAAGGGTGAGGAAAAGTGCTCAGTGTGCAAACCATGTACAGCCTTTGGATGAAACTCCAGCTTTTTGGACCCTGCTGTTCATAGGAAGAGCGTTGGTAAATATTATTGCAGCTACGTACTTGCCTTGTCAAATAACTGCTAACAGGCAGCACCTGCCCTGCTCAGGGAAGCGCACAGCCAAGGAAACAGAGCCGTACAGAAGCTCTGAAGGTCCCTCGGGAAATCCCAGGCTGAGACCTGATGTTAGACAGAAGCAATATTATCTGATGGGAAGTATCAGCCTGGTGGGGAGGGTGCTGGTGGCACCTTCCCATCCTCCTGTGCAGCTGCCTGTGTTATGGGTTTGCTGGGCGGGGGTTGGAGACTGATGCCACCATCCAAACTGAAGCTGCTGCGCTGGATCCTGCAGACAGCAGTGGGACCAGGAACTGCAGGATGGATGGTGGGGCTGGCTTGCAGTTATCTGGCAGAGCACTGAGTGCCTGCATGCCAAATTTTGGCATCTGATGTTTTCCACCCTGTTTCAAGTGAGCTTTGCAGGAGCGAAGGATGAGCTCACTCCTGCTCAGTGGGACCATGGTGCTGCTGTCCCAGCTCCATCCTGCTGGAAGCAGCCATGCCGAGGGCTGTGCTCAGCCTCAGTGTTACTGTTGGAATTGGAGCTGGGATGACTGTACTGCTGGTGTTCCAACCTCCCTCCACCCTGTGCCTGGGAAAAGCCAGGAAAAGGGAGCCCAGACAGATGCAGTCTGATCTTGCCAGGGTGAGCAGCCACCCCCCTCTCACCTTGTGTCCCCCTTGTCCTTGCAGATGCGCTGGCTCCCTCCCTCCGAGGCTGGTTCTCAGGGCTGGAAGTCCCGTCAGTTCTGCTGAATGCCGGGTGAGTGCCACTGTCCCGCTCCCATCCGTCTGTGCCGGCTGGGCACCACCTCCACCTCTACCCCGAGCATCCCTCACTGCAACTCCCGGCGTCTCCAGCAGCTCAGGGTGGGTGGCCACTTTTCAGCAGACACCCCAAGTCCAGTTGCCCTCCTCGTCCCCAAAGGGGATGTCTGTGCCGCCATTCACCCCAATGCTTTCCCACGTGTCCTGGGGCAGGATGGAAAGGCACCGTGCCAGAGGGGGTGTTGTGATGGAAAAGGCAGCCCTGACCCAATCACCTCATTAAGCCTTAAGGAAAACTATCCAGGCAGCCCGGGGTGGTGGGGCTGCCAAAACAAGAAGCACAGCCTTACTGAGCACTCGGCTACTCAGCAGGAGGGAAGGATGATCCCATTCCATCTGGGACCTCTTTGATGGAAAAAGCCTTGCAAGACACGCTCTGCAAATAACTTCAGCCTTTGTGGATAAATAAACAAAGGGAAGAGGGAAAAGAGCCTTGGTGGACACTGAGCACTGCTTGCCCTGCAATCCCAGCCTGCCTGGACCATCCTAGCTGGGAACTATCCCTGCTGGGAAGCCTCCTGCCTCCACACCCACCTGTGGAGAAATGCCAGTGGATCCAAAGCTCTGGCATCAGCCGCCCATGCTCACATGTGACTGCTCTGCCCATCTGCCTGGCATCTGCAGCCCAGTGCTGCGGCCACGAGGTCACTCAGCTGGGAGGGCACGAGGCCCAGCCCTGGCTGCAGCCGGCCCCAGACTTGGATCCATTAAGAATTCACCAGCTATTTTAGGCCCTGCAGATAAAAATAGGGAGTAGCGAGGCTTTGGGAACCAATGGTTCTTCCAAAATATGCAACATGCCAATGTTTCCAGATAAAATGTAAGCAGAGACCTTTTTGGGAAGGGGAGATGAGTGAATCCCTTGAAACAGGTCCACCAGCCCAAGAGCCATGGTGGGTGGTGAGGATGGAGGCTCAGAGACCTCCTGCTTCCCTCCCAGGCTCCTCCAGCTGGGAAAGGCACAGCCCACTGAGGGTTTGGCTGAGGCCTGGCTCTCCTGCCTGTATCTGTCTGTATTTGCTGCCTGGAGCCCATCACAGTGGGCCTAATCCCAGAATCAGTTAGGCTGGAAAAGACGTCTGAGATCACGAAGCACCATCTTTGGCTGAACTAAGCTGCAAGCTGTCCCCTTGAGAAGTGCCAACTCTGGTCACTGTGTAATCACCCGTCCCCACAGCACACTGACCTCAGTCCCCAGTGCCAGCGTCCCTCACTCTCCACTGTGTCCTCCCACAGGTCTCAGGTGTGTGATGGTGGCCTACAGTCAGTCTTGTGGGTATTAATGGAGTCTTCCAAGGTGGCTGCTGGGTTGATGTGCTCTCCACAGGACCTCAGTGTGCTGGTAAGGATGCGACCCTGCGGGCTTGGCTGCTTTGGGAAGGGGGTCAGAGGAGTGAGGAAGTGAACACAGTGTCACTGAGGGAACAGGCAGGGAATAGGCCCTGAGACTGGCACGACCCTGGGGCTGCTCCAGCTACTGCCCTGCAAATCCATGGCTCTGCCATTCCCACCTTCATGGCTGTTATCTGGGGTGAGAGTTTCCACAGCCAAGGAATGCCTCTCGGCTTTGAATTACCCCCGCTAATCTCATCTCGTCCTTGCTTCCTGCCTTGGATCAACAGAGACTGAATTCCTCTTAACTGCAAAATGCAACTTAACTCCCAGCTTCCCAGTTCAAACCCTGGAGACTGCAGCCAATGGGAGGAACAAAGTGGGATCAGTGGGGTTCTTTATACCTGGGATGCTACGGTCTCTCCCTGCAGGCATGTCCCACCTTGCCCTCTCCCTGCTAAACAACTGTCCTTAGAGCACAGTCCTGACACAAATTTCCAAAACAAGCCTCCCTCTCCCCCCTACCTTGCTTCCTTCTTTCTATGAAGGAAGAGAGATTAACCACAGCTCTTTTTTCTCCATCACAGCTGCTCTTTTTTTTAACACCTCTCTTTGTTGTTTCAGGCTTGAAAGAAAACCTCACACAATTTTGGATTCCTCCAAGACTTTCCCACAGCCTCTATCACACATCTGCTCTCCTAGAAGAAAAAAGAAAAACATACCTAGTAATAATATTTTCCTCTTTTACACTGTATATTTGTAAGGAAGAGTGTGTTACTCCCGAAAGCATGGTTTGACAGGCATTGTTGTAGTGTTTGAAAAGGCTTTTCAAATGGAACCATAGGAAAGCAGACTACAAAAAAAAAAAAAAAAGAAAGAAAAAAACAAAGTAAAAGAAAAAAAAACCAAAACAAGAGCAAGTATTTTTGTACCAAAGCTCCTCAAGAGGACAATCTTACACCGAGTTGGACCACAGGTTTTGTGCTTGACTTTCGAGGTGTGTAAAGAAGAGTCTTATTATACCCTGGCCCTGTCAGCTGCATGTGGAAGGCACGATGTTCACAAGTGTGAGGATGTCGACACACACGATGCGGGTTTGTAGGAATTGTGCTCCCTCTGGCACAGGAATTGTGCTCCGGCCGCGTTGGCAAGGCGTCTGCAGACACTACAGTATTACTGTTTTCTTCCCAGTTGCACCAAATGACGAGCAGGCAGGACAACCAGGAACTTTCTTCCCATGTTTTTTTACCTTGGGGCTGTGTTCAGAGCTGCTGTGCAAAGCTTCCGTGGGGTACAACAGCTCGGATCAGGGATGGGCAGACAGCCCACACGTGTAGCAAGGTGACAATTTGCCTCCTCCTCCTCCTTCTGCCATGACTGCTCCAAGCTGTTACAGGCAATGTAAACTGCTGTATGAAAAAACATATCTACAAATCCTTGGCTTGCCAGCTTCCTCGAGGTTGGACATGAGTACTGAGGGGCTTCCCATTACGCTGAAGCGCTGGCCTGGCCTGGCCTGTGGTTTTAGTGCCAATGTTACGCTGGTCCAGCTGCTCCCTGCGTGGCATTCCCATGTTTCCACGCGCAAAGAAGAGAAGGGAGGCTGCCAACATCCTTTACAGAGATAGAGTACCAGCAGAGAGACTGCTTGACATACTAGTTCTCCTTCTCCTTGCTCCAGGAGGAATTTGGAAAAAGAAGAGAGCAAACTGACCCAAAACCTCTGTCAGGTTTCGGTTTCTTGCAAAGGGAGGTGCAGAACTTCTCCTTCCATTGCCTTTTCCCCCATCTCCATTTCAGCTGCAGGGAACACTGAGCTCAGCTGCTGCCCAGGCCTCACCATAGCCAGTTTTTCCCAGCTGTTTGTGGCCTCGTTAAACATCATCACCTTTTTCTTTCTCTTTCCTCTTGTCCTGTGGGTGGGCCAAAATAAGATGGCTGAGATTCTGGCCGTCAGGGTGGGACAGGGGGATGAAAAAATGGGGCTTTTCACCATCAGAAACTGTCCCATTCGGGTCTTCTGTAAAAAATGGGCCTGATAAAAGTGATGTGAGAAGAAATCAAATCCAAGACAAACCTCAGAGCGGCTCTAAAAGGAATGATACCAGTGTTCCCAAGTGACGGACTAACTCTTTTAGCAAACTATTTCCTGTACTTTGTCTCGTGGAGAGGAGAGAAGCTTCCACATTGTCTACTCTGCTTTTGGAGATATGTTTAAAGGTACTTTTCTATTGTAATTTTTTAAAAATAAAACCGGTGATTATTATAAGTTACGTGCAGAGCGTCGCTGTGTGCTGTGTATCTGGCTAGGAACAGGGAGAAGGATCCCAGCACACCCCTCAGGGCCTTGGCAAACATCAGCCTCTTTCCTCCCTTGGGAACAGCTGAAAGCACTGTGAGGCTCCTGGGTGATTTTTCGGGGCAGATGCCATCGTCCTGTTTGGCTCTCTTGGATCTCTAGGAAAGCTCCAAAATCCAGGCTGGAAGGATCAGCAGGCTTTAAAAAAATGACTCCAAGTTTGCAAAGATGTTATCAGTTAGTTTCTAAACCTACTAATCTTGGCAGGGAGCACAGGAGCTAGGATGCAATTTTCCATGAGCTCAGCCTCGGCTGAGGCAAATGTAACCTAGAGACGAAGGGCCAGATTAGCTCTGTATTTTTTTTAACACGCTGGGAATTTTGAAAAACTCGGGTTTGTAAGCCCAACCTAGAAATTCCTCCTCCCTTCTTTACTCTGCTCCCACCCTGACAAATGTGACCAGCATCCCCAGGAGCTTCAGCCAACAGGCCAGCCTTCAAAAACAAAGTGCCAGGAGCAAGCTCTAGCTTAGCAAAGGCAGCCTGGAAAACAGGGTGTAAAGGACAGGATTAAAAATGCTCCAAGCTCCAGAGTGGAAGGAAGAGGCAGGGCAGTTATTTGAAACCCCTATCTGGCAGGGATGAGTTAAGCCCTTAACGTTGGATGTTAATCCCACTGCGGCCACCTCGAGTCACAGCTTTCACAGCTTTCCTTCCGAGCTGCATCCAGCGGAGAGGTTTGTTGGCAGGCACAGGGGAGGAAGGGAAGGGAGCCACAACGCTGCTGCTCAGCCCAAGAGCTGCTCCGAGCAGCAGCAACTGGCCAAAACCTCTGTCCCAGGCACCACTTTAAGGGACACACAGATGTTTCTGGGAGCAGATTCAGCAGCAAACATCCTCCAGCTAAGAGAGCCATGAAATGCGCACACATCCTGGACTTTGCCTGGGCATTGCATCTGCTCCCAGATCTGCCCTGCGAAAGGAAGTGGGGCCTTGCCCAAAATATTTAACCTCTTGAACCATTTTTTTTCCAATTTCCCCCATAAGCCAGCCTGTTTTTGTGCTGATGAGCGCTGCCCTCATCAGCGAGGGGCGGGAGCAGCACGCTGCTCGCCTGGCGTCCCCTTTGCCCGCGGTGACCTTTCCCCCTGCGGCCGGGGGAACATTCCTTCCCCGTGACCATTGGGGCACTTACAGGAAGGCCCAAGCTGCTGGCTGACACTGGAGAATTGCAAAACGGGATCAGGGACTCCCAGGCCAGTGTTGCCATCCAATACCAGGGATAAGTCCTGGGGGATATGAACAGGCAGAGCTGGAAAAACCAAAGCGAGATTTTGCACTCTCATTATTTCCGTTTTCCCAAGTCTCTTCTTTCCCATCCCCCTAGCATAAGGCTAAGCTCAGGGAGGGGGGATGCAGGCAGCTCCTTCCTGTGCATCCCTGCACAGGGGTTGGCTGACCGGCAGCAGGCTGGAAGCAGCTGCAAAGGAAGGGAACAGCTTGGCAGGGTCTACGAGAAAAAACACAGCGCTGATTCCCCACATCAGATAGACACAAGCGAACGGCAGAGAAATGGGAACAAGGTGGGAGAAGGAGGGCCACATCTCTCAGAGGATTTGGGGTGGATGGTCAGGCAGCAGCAGAAGGGACAGGGGATCCTGCCACAGGAATGGAGATGCACCAGCCGGGCCAGGCAGAGCAAAGGGCAGACAGAGCTGGCGCCGAGGCCGGCAGCACCCGCAGCCCGGATGGGGCAGGGAGGAGGAGCAAGCCCAGCACTGCTCCTGGGAGAGGGGGAGAAGGAATAACAAGGCTGGGAGAGGAGAGCTGTGAGAACACCAGGGCTTGGCCAGGCAGCTTTAAAGACTGATACACAGGCAGTGAGGAAGCTGGTGGCTAAGAGCAAAGAGATGGGTGGCTTTGTGAGGGTAGTTGGGGCCCAGCACAGTGCACAGCACGGATTCGTTCCCTTATTCCTAAAGGAGAAATTGAGAGGTGTCACCCTGCAAGGGTCACCGCACTTCCTGAGAGCTACCAGGCAAGGCTCTGTTCTTCCTGCCAGTACAAAAAGGAGGACGTTCCAACCCAGGGGGATGAGCTGGGTGCTGCAGATGTGATCTGCCCCGAGAGCCAGGTTCCAGCCAACACCTGAACACCAGTACCTGCCTCACTCACTTGGTACAAACCAAGATGACAGTGGGGCTTAAAAAAGCAAAGCTGAGAAATACCATTAGCTGGTCCCTGAAATGCTGTCTCTGAAACACTGGGAAGTCAACCATTAGCAGAGTCTGGACTTCATCTCTGCAGTCTCCATAATTAATAACCAGCTCAGGAGGGAATAGAGAACACAACCAAACTGATGGAGGCAGGAAGAAATCACACAAGTACTTCAGGCCTTGGATGCAAGCCCAGAAGTGCAGGTATATAGTCAAAAAATTAACTTAATGGCAGGACAACCTCCTGCCTTAACCATCCTTTTCCCCTGCTGTGCTTGTACTCTGCACAATGTCCAATCCACGAGGCCGGAGCAGCTCGACACGTGAATCCCAGCCACAGAAGCACTGATGGGTTTTCAGAGTCATGGCTGTTTTTCCTGGGCTGTTGAGTAACACAGAGGCCACTGCAAGCCAAAGCAGCAGAAAGCAAGCTGGGGGAAACAAAAACTGCTCTTACAGCATGCTATGAGGCACCAAAGGAACCAGGGCTCAGACCCACAGGTACGCGCAGGAGGTCTCTGCTCCAACCTCCCTCTCACAACAGGACTGTTGCCACCGAAAGACCTGGGAAGCCTACTCTTGTCTGGGCAATGCTTGAACCCTCCATGGATGGAGACATCTCCACATCAGCTGTTTTCTTCCTAATATCCAAGCCAAACTTCCCACATTCTCCTATTATGTCATCTGCCATAGCTGCCAAAAGCATTTGACCACGTCGTCCTCCTTACTGCCCTTCACGCTGCTGTACCTTGTGATCAGATACACCCTCAGCCACCTGCTCAACACACTGGGCAGTGCCAGCTCCCCACGACTCCTCCCAGGCCCTCTGCCCCAGCCCTGACCAGTCTGGGAGCTTCAACCAGCATCCCTGGGGACGGAGGGGCGACTGAATAGAGGGGGAGACCTAAACTGGACACAGTGTCCAGGTGTGAGCTCCCTGGTGCTGAGCAGAGAGCCAACTGCTTCCCTTGCTCTGCTGGCCCTTGCTGGAGCGGCGAAGGCTGTGGCCACCTCATTTGGGAAGAGAACAGCTACAGCTATGCAATACCAGGGAGCCCTGCTGTGTCCAGGCAAGCCCTCTGTTCTGGGGAGATGCCAATCTTCCTGATCTGCTTGGCAAGGATGTGTCCAGAGAGCCTGCACAGGGCTGACAACACCGACTCAGTCAGAATGCATCCACAGAGCCAAAGGACAGACCTGAGGAACAGTGCCAGAGCACAGCCTCTCTCCCCCAGGAGGATATCAAATCCCAGAGCCATATCTCTTTCTTAGCCAGCACAAGGAAGCCAGCACCAGCAGGCTGAGATCCAAGCTCTCCTCTCCCTGATGGCTGCCAGTGGTTAGCCTTGCCATTTTAAACCAGCCAACACCAAGCACTGGCTCTCCTGGACATCCTCGCCCCAGAAGCAGGAGCTGCCAGAGGCCCCTGAGGCACTAACACACTAAGGAATTTGGGCCTGGTACATTAGCAACGACCTGAAAGTGGGCAACAAAGCTGGAAATAATGAGATGTCAGCACTACGTTTGCTTCTAGTCATGTGCAAAGGCAGCCCCTCCTCATCAGCAGGTAGCACTGGGAGCGCGGCTGTCCCTGGTGGCCTGGCAGCGCCTGCTCGTGCTCATCGGAAGTGACAGCCCTGGCTGGCTGCAGCCACGTGCAGGGCCTCCCTACCCTTCCTCAGGGCTCCCTCGCCCCGCTCTCCTCCGCTCCCTAAAAGCCTGGAATGATCATGATGAATTATAGATTAGCTCTCGTACACATCGCCTTATGTCAGTTTTCTCATTCAACCATACACCATCCTGCTGTTTTCCATCCCCTTCCAGAATGATCATCACAATGGAGGAGGAGGTGGAATAACTCTGCAGTTAGAGCAACTTTTAGGAGAGAAGTTAGTTAGCAGAGATCCACGTTTAAACAAGTGACACACCTGGGCTACTCAACTTGTCCCTTAAAAAAGGAAAACCTTGTTAGGATCAACCCACTAAATCCTGGAGCTGAGGGAACAATGTCCTTGCTGGACAGGAGCCTCGGGAGAGTGGAAGAGGCAGGGATAGGTAAAGATGGCACTGAGATGGATTTGCCAAAGAACCCTCCTGAAATGCACAAGACCAAGGTGACTGCCACAGACCACTTCCATCTGAAATACTCTGTTCTATGGTCCAGCTCAAGTGCCCTTATCTTCCTGGTTTGCAGCAGATGCTCTTAGGGAAGGAGGAAAAAAATGGGATCATGGCCCAGGGCTGCCAGGACAGAACATGATGCCTCTCAGCAGCCCTTTGCAATGCCAGTCAGAGGGACGGAGGCTTTTGCCAAAGTAGGCAAACTGAGGGCATGGTGGTTTTGGGCACCGGGAGAGTCATTCTGCCAGACACTGAACACAAGAGAACATCCTGGAGGAATATGAAGGAGGTTTAAGTTTTTAATAGCTCAAATTCAGGAACAAGCCTGATCAGGAAATAATGCTGTGAAGAGACTGAAGTGAACTGGAATGGTACTAAAATGGTTTCAACAAACAGACTCATGCTTATATAGTCTGAGATGTTTTCTAGTTCCACCATTCAACTTTTTAAGAGGTCTTGGGGAAAAAAAGGAGCACTGGGAGCATCTTTGGGAGACAAAATTCAACTCCTGAAGTCTACACACAAGAGAGGAGCTCATGCTCCTCTAAGCCAGGCTTAGAAAATTGGGTCTGTTCACCTGGAGGAGGTTCCGTGGAGACTTCCAGTATCTGGAGAGGCCTACAAGGAAGCCAGACAGGGACTCTTCATCAGGGACTGCAGTGACAGGACAAGGGGGAATGGGTACAAACTGAAAGAGGGGAAATTTAGCTTAGATATATGGAAGAAAGACTTCCCTGTGAGGGTACTGTGGCCCTAGCACAGATTACCCAGAGCTGTGGCTGCCCTATCCCTGGAAGGTTGGGTTGGAGTGGGCTTGGAACAACCTGGTCTAGTGGAAGGTGTCCCTGCCCATGGCAGGGGGTTGGAACGGGATGTGCTTTAAGGTCCCTTCCAACCCGAACCAGTTTGGGATTCTACATTTCTGTGCTTATTGTCTGAACTTGTTTTCTTCAACACTGCTTGTCTATAGTCCGTGACACCACTAACAGACCAATGTGAGCTCCCCTTCAGCTGTTTTTCAGATTTTACCCTATAAAGCTGCAAAACTTAATTATGTCCTTTCTGCTACTATTGCAGAGGAGAAGGCATCCACCAGTGAGGCAAATCGTCTAATTCAGTCTTCCCAACTGGACACCACCTGGACTCTTTTGTTCCTTTGAACACTGGAGCCTGACAAGGCCAGTACAGCACACAGAGCTCACAGTCACTTTCCCTTTCCTGCCCTCCTGTTTTTTGACCTAACATATTTTTAATATTTCAAATTAGCTGGAGGCATTTTCTTTAGACACAGACTCTATTACCCTAATCACTTGAGCAAAGAAACAAAGCAGGTAGCCTACCTCACAGCCAGCTTTGGTCCACAGAGAAAGGGCAGTGTTATGTAAGATAACTAGGAAGTTACTCCACGAGACTCCCCAAAGGCAGGAAAGGCAACTCAGAGCTCTGCTGTTGTCTAAACACCACCACCAAAAAATCACTGCTCAAAAGTGCACCAGATGGAAGGGAACTTTTTTTTTCCTTGAGTGAAGATGACAGAAGAGAGGTGAACAGTTTTGCAAGTGTGCTGCAGGTACTTAAAGCAAAGCTGTAATGGAAAACTAAAAAGCTCCAAGAGGAATTGTTTGTGCTGACCTGGAAGATACAGGAAAGAAAAAGCATTTCAAAACCATCTGGAGCAGCACACTTTTATATATATATGTATATATTCAAAAAGCATGATATATATATATATATAAAAAAACCCAGAAGAAACCTCCTAATGGCATTTGGCAGCTCCTTAAACAGGGCTGACACGTGCAACGCTGGCAGCACTGTCTGTTTCTCAGCAGAGCAGCCTTTAAAACCAGGAGGATAAACGCTGCACTTACAGAAGCATATTTCCCCAAGCTGACAGAACTTGTTCAGTGCCACAGCAACAAAGCCTCATTCTTCATCTGCTCACGTGTCTGCATCCGACGGCCTCTGCTCCGACCCTGGCTGCATCAAGCAAGGCAGCAGCCTGTGCTCAGGCAGCAGCGATCTGCCGTCGGTGGGGAGCTGCAGGCACCTCTTTTATCTTTGATCCTAACCCTGGAAGAACAGAGAAGCAGCTCCTCTCCTGCAGCGCCGTGAAAACAGGATCAGCATTGACCGACTCTGGTTCGGAACATAAAAATAAGTTATCAAGAGGACATGATTTGGCCACATTCCATGTAAGGCTGTGCTGCACAGAACACCAGGCATCTACGGGGAGCTTGCATTTAAGGTGGTTCCTCCCCTCTCCCCAGCCATCATTAAAAAGATGACAGCGTTAGCCTAGAACACTAAGTCACTGAGAGGATAAAAATATAGCAAAGGTTCTTTACCTCCACGGAAAGGAAAACGCAACAAGCACAAAAGTTGCTCATTCTTTAAGGAAGCAACACTGGAAACCTGCATTGTAAATTTATTACTTAAAAGAAAAAACCACTTCAGTATTACACCATCGTTTTATTTCCCTCCTGCACACAGAGCAGAACGTGCAACACACTTGTACCCACAACAGTGAGGAGACATTGCCGAGGGCAATTCCTAATTAACATTAGGAAGCTCTGGCTGCATCCCATCCCACAGCCTGCTGGGATTTCGGGAGCGGGGATTTTCTGAGTTTGAGTCTCAGATATCACTGCCTTTCAGAAAAGCTCAGTCCCAAGGCAAGGAAGAAGCATACAAACCGTGGGTGTATTTGACTGTGAAAGAAACTTTGCCTGCAGTGATTTTAGGAAAAGGTTTTCCTGAAATAGGTAAAACAAATGCTGTATTCAATCCCACTAGAAAGCCCCTTGTAAGTAATTCCAGGTAAATACCCATTAAGCAATGTAAAAGCAGAGTTAAGCACTGAGCAGGAATTCCTGCATTACATGCTGAGCACCATTTATCACCCTATGCCAACAGGCAACTAGTGAGAACCTCTTACTCAAAGACACGTTTCCCATTAGCTAATTAAATTAACCTCTAAATTTAGTAGCTCATACTTGCTCTCAAACTGACCTGTTTCACCTCGGCACTTGCAGGGGTGGGGGAAACACATCACATTATTATATACAGTCAGTCCTTCTGTGAGCAGACACCGAGCCCCAGCAGCAGAAAGCCCGGTCTAGAAACGCGCATTCGCTCCACAATTCAACCGCTCACTGCTTGCCAGGAACCACATCAGAGTAATCTTTTAATACTCCAACCAAGTGGTCATTGTGAGTCTTAAACCGGCGTTTCTTCTGAGAAGCAGGTTTCTTCCTCCTCTGAATGGGAGCCTGCAAGAAGAAACAAACAGTCAGAAGATCTGTGACATCTGACCTGACGTGTGGCACTGTGCTGGTCACCACTTCTGCGAAAGATGAGCTCGGCCAAAACCAGGGGTGGGCAGAGAAAGGAAGTGCTGGCTCCTGGAGAAGCAATAGCATCCAATTCCAATCCAGGCAGGGAGATGACCCTGGGGACAGAGCAGAGCCACGATATCCCAGGCACAGTAGTAAAGCTGGCATTCTAAAGTGCAGCTACAGAAGCAGGTATATGCCCCATAGTTGAATCCACAATCCCATCAGAACTTCAAAGCTGTTTAGCAGAAAAGTTAACCCCCCCTCCCACCTTTGTCCCAAAATACCACTACTCTTGATGTATTCTACAGCTTCAAGCAGAATCTTCCACTGTGGAGCCCACAGGGATTCCTGGCATTTGCCCTCCGTTGATGCTGCTCAGATTAATTACACTGGCTCTATCAAGTCATACAAATCACTGACTGCTGGCTGCAGCACTTGATTTTTCCAGTTTTTAACAGTGGGCACACTCCCCCAAGCTCCACAAAGCCATGCATAGGCTCACCAACACGTTTTGGAATTAACACTGCGGGATCAGGAAGGGGGGGGATTTCCTAGGAAGATGTATAATTTGTGTCTCTTACTATTTTCTTTGGTCCAGTTTCTTGCATGGAAGAAATACCCTGTCGTTTCAGATACTCTTCTATCTTCTCCTCATCCATAGAATCCACAGGAATGCTCCTCCACAGCTTCTGGAATTCTGAAACAACAAACCCGGTTTTATATCCCAGTGAGCAAACCCTGGGCAAAGACCCCAGAGGAGGGGAAGGAGAGAGACTTGATTTCAAACACTCAAACATTCTGGCACGTCAGTCTGTCACCGCCAGCAGGCACTCACTCAGCACAGCCTTCACTGTGCTGATGCACTGCCAAAAACACCCAAACCCCGAAAAGATGAAACTCCAACCAACAAAACACCCTCAAGCTAAACTGCACTCGAGCATCAGGCGCACCTGGAGGCAACCTGTGCTTTTCATGTTTATTTGCTGCCGAGTCTCTTTTTGCCTGGAATCTCCAGAGCTGTGTAGGCTGTGAATGAGTTTCAGATATCCTGATGAAGGGCAATCACTAATCATAAATGGCAACTTCATTTACACATCTTCAGCTGCCACTGACTTGGGAGACTCGTCATCCCATCGTCTAATTTACTGAAGGTTCAAGACATTTACTTCAGTGGCTCGGAGCTCGTTTATCACTGCAATATGATCCATACGGTGCTCTACAGATAACAAAGTACTAAAATTCCTCTGGTGTTAAAAAGAAGAGAGGCACCTTAAAAACCACAGCAGCAGGAAAACAGACAGGGACAGTAAGTCTTAATTAGAGCAGCTGCCATCTGCCTGCACACTTTCTGCCTCACGTAAAGTTTCACAGAGCCTCTGGAATGCCTTCTCCAGGCAGCGGCTGGTACGATCCTACCTCCCTTCATTTCCCAGGCAGGGAGTTAAGATACATCCTGTCAGCAGGTCTGGCTAACAAACTATAAATAAAACACGAGGCACACATAGCAAGGCAAGACTAAATTTTTCCTTTTCTTTCCAGATAAATTTAGTATACAGTTGTCAAAACAACCACAACCTCTGCATGCTTAAGGATGTGTCCTGTGCAGCAGGGGATGAGACACTCCAGTGCCCGTTTGACACAGGTATCCCGGCTCTGGGCACACTGCAACCAAATGGGAGCGTACAAAACCAACCCGGTTCCTGCCCTTGGAACAATTCCCTACCTAAGGCACCTTGTTTTTCTATGCAAATGCATGCCTCGAGTCTCAGGCGTTCCTCTTCTTCCTGTTGCCAAAAGTAAGAGACTGTCCCAGCTTTCCAGGAAACAAAAGAAAAGAATTTCACCAGTGAAGAACTACAGTGTTTGTTTTTTGGTAATGCAGTGGTTTTGAAGAGAACCAAAACCTGTCAAAACACCACTTTTGGTTACAGGGAGATTGCTCATAGCCTGTTTCTCACAGAGGCTATCCAGCACCCTGGGATCAGCGTGCACATCCTTTAATGCAAGGACTGACACTGGAGTCAAGACATTCTCCATCTGCTCATACATTTTGAGGGGGTTTCCAGGCTTTCAGCATAGCTGGTGGTGCCTGCTATCACAGATCATCCCTCACCTCATCCAGCTGCAGCAGGTGGAGAAGGTTTCCCCTCTTATTTATAATATCCTGCTGCAAACAAAAGTGTCTCCTCATTAGAGTTCAGGATATATGGACAAATACACCCTAGTGCAAAAAAAGGGAAAGCTGAGGATAGGTGCTTAAGGTTAAACCGGTCTACATTCTTCTGGGGAACAGAAGTGAAAAATTAAACACTAGAAAATAAATGGTCAGCTCTTCAGGGATCAGCATGCACAGAAGTGCAGATCACAGTTAATATCTAACTACAGTGGTCTGCATTTCTTGTAGTGCTATGGTTATAACATCACTCCAGCTTCACATCCACCTTTTAAACTTGGCCAAGAAATACAAATGGAACAGGCACCAAGATCCAAAACTGCAGAGTTAAAATGGACTTTACATACAGACAATTTAATCCACTAATTGGCCTCACCAGAGTCGCTGTATCATATTCTGCAACTCCATTTAAAAACTCCTCCATATATCATGCTGCTTTCAGCACTACTGCTTTGATTGCAGTAATTGCAAAAGAATCTTCGTCCCATGCTGGAGCTCCATGTAGGGCTTTAAAATACTTCACTGCTCAGGAAAGAGGGAGGCACAATGACATGGAAACACTCCGTACTGAAGGACTGGTTTGGAACTAAAAGTACAGGATAAAGGTGGGGAAGCACAGGGAGTTGCCACCCTTCAGCGCATACGAGCTGAAGTCTGCACTTAGTGTGTCATCTAAAAGGAAAGGGAGATCCATCATCCTTCATCTCATCACAAAACTGACTTGGTGTAACACCAGACACTGGGCTAAATGCAAGGTCTGAAGAGGGAGAGCAGCTGGATGGCTGGCACTGAACCACTTACACATTACCTGTCAGGTTTTTAAGTCTCCAAGGACTACGCCCCTATCAGCCAGGGAAAGCTGAGACCTTGGGAATATACTCTCTGAATTATTGTGACATCCTCTCTGAAATATGAGAACCTGTGGGAAAAGCTGGCAATAACTACAGCTCTCAAGAAACAACCACCTGCATTTGTAGCTGTGGCACTTCTGCACCTCAGAAAACATACCCTTGACCTGACACAGGGGAAGATTGTTCCCGTTTTCCTTGAGAAGGACCAGAAGTGCTGCCACCCTGGCCTTTGCTGTGTGTCTGAAGAGCAGACAACAGTGGCAGAAGGCAGCTCCTAGGGCAGGATTCGATACACCGGACCCATTTTTCACAAGGTCTTTCTTTTCTCTGTGGACAGGCACAAGGAGCTCAGTGCTGGTGTGAGGAGGGAAAGGGGATGGCTGGAGCAGGAAGCTCCCCACATGCTGGCTGCTCCAGCCAGCCATGGAGAACAGGTTGGGGTGTATGCATTCCTGCAGTGCCTGCAGCCATTATGATTACAGAGCACATTCGATTTTCCTGCTCCGTGTCCTGTTCACTGCAGGGTGATATTGACACCATCACAGCACAGAAAAGGTGAGAGACTCTTCTCTCAGAGCCACTAAATTATTTTATCCATCAGCCAGAATAAAAGTAAAATGGCTACAGGAGGATAAAAAGCCGGCAAGGCCGCACTCAGGTGAGCTGACAATCTCTGCCAGCTTAGGGTGCTTTGACAAGACAGAGCCCGGGAAAAATCCCCAGGGGAAAAATCTCCCAGGAGTTTCTGGTCAAAGCCATGCAGGTGCTTTGAACCCTCACAGAGATTTGCATTTTCTACAGAGCTTTTAAGTCCTGATTCCAATGCACATCTTCCAGAGAACAGGCAGAAAGCTGTGATCCCAGTACAAGGCAAGTGTCATGAACAAATCCTGTACACAGTATCTTGCAATCTGATCACTAAAACATGTTAACTCAGAAACTGGACAGAATCAACACTACTCACAGGCTGCTTCCTTGCTCCTCCAGAGAGCTAAATTCTGGTCTTTTGAGTATTGAGAGGAGGAAATGAGACCAGGAGCTGGCTGAAAAGCCAGTTTAGATGTTTGCTGCCGTCTCCAGCAACATGAAGTCAAAACTCAAAACAATGAGCTCTGACCAGCAGGAACCAACACAGAGCTAAGCAGAGGGCAGCATAACAAAGATTTTGCAGGCACCTTCTCTCTCTGAAACACCCAAGGGGTAAGGATGCACAGTTACCTTGATTTTACAGCATCACGAGGTGCCTCATAGATGAAAACAATTTGCACTGACATTCCCTGAGTGATTATTCTCTAACACACTTCCTTCCTATAAATGCTTACATTTGGGGAATGAAGTCATGGGTAAATGACTGCCTGGTGACTTTGGAGAGGCTTATCCAGCACTTCTGACTGCCTCACCTGCTCTTGCAGAAAGGTTGAGATGGTTGTGGAGATAAACTGATACATCACACAGTTAATAAAATCTGCCAGAGATTAAAAACAGCCTAAAAATCTTCCGTGAGCCAAGCCAAAAGCTGAGCAAAGGACAAAAACAGACAATAACAGTGTAGGAGGGAAGAAACAACAGTTCTAACAGTCCCAGGGAACGCAGCACTGGATTTACACCAGAAGGAAAAGGTGCTTGATGCTAAGTCTGTGCTGTCCCTGGACCACCACAGCTGTAAATCAGCACTGATCCCAAGCAGTTTTTACAGTGTTAAATTTAAGAAGCTTTGGCCATTCTTTAAAGCCCTTCAAAGGCTTAGGAAGAATTTTAAAATAATTAAGTATCTGAATTTTTCAGCAAGAAAATACTTCCTATAGTGCATTCAGCTGGGAAAGATACCATCTCTAGCAGTTAGGCAATCAAACTGGCCTTTCTGCATTCAGCACAGGGGTGAAAGCCTTGTTCACATGCAAAGTGCTTCGCCCCAGCACAAAAAGGCAGCGCTTGACTTGGCTGAAGCACCTGAAATCTGGCCCTGCTTTTATAAACACTTTCAGCTCCACACCACTGACAGTAGATTAATTAGCCAGGAAGCCCAGAAGGAACACATGCAATCTGAACCTTCCTCGGCTAATCACATAAAAGGAAGAACAAAAGCCATTCCTTACAGCTAAAACCTTCTCCAGTACCCTTGAGATCACGATATATGGGCACCGCTCCGTTGCTGCGATACATTGGGATTTATTTTCACAGGGGGAGAAAGAAAAGCTTGCTCAGCCATCACGGGCAGAGGAAGGCACTGCCAGAAAGCAGGTCCTCCTACCACTCCAGGCAGCGAGCTCCAAATTGCCCTGGCAGCTCCTCTTTCTCTGCTGATGGGGCTGAGGCAGCAGAGGGAGAGGAGACCCGACTTCTCAAGGCTACCGAGCTCAGCCAACACACGTTCTGCACTGGGATGTCATACGGCAGCACCGTGCACCAGGAGCACAGAGACCTTATTTCTGAGGATAAACATTAAACTAGAAACATATTTTGAACTGTCATCGGCTGCTAGATCAAAGAGTCTGCCAACACTTCAAGGCTTATTTTGCAGTCTTTTAAAAACTTCATTTTTAACGCTGCCAGAGATAATGAGCTGCAATAGCATTGCTAAGGCAGAGACATGTCATAACTCATCCTGTGCACAGACAACTCTGCCAGTGACTCCTTAAGAGACACCCTTCTGCTGCTCTGGAAAGAATCCTAAAGCAGAGCTGCTCGGGAAGGATGGGTTTCCGTCATCACGGGGTAGCACGGTTGGAAAAAGGACCTGCCCCAGCTGCAGTGACTTAGTGAACCTGCTCAGAGATGTTTCAGCATTGTGGCATACCCAGGTGGATCACAATATTCACAAAAGAGAAAATATTCTTGCCCCCTCTCAGAACAAAGCATCAAAAGGAAAACCGAAAGCAGCAGGAACAGAGCAACAACAAAACATCACTTCTGGCTCGGATGGGAAGCTGCTGCCACCTGCGGATAAAAGGAAGCAGAGCCACCTTGAACTTCAAACACTGCACACTGGATCCCTTCAGGACACACACTGCAGGCTTAAACGCCTTCCTTCAGCAGGAGGCCAGGCGTTTTAAAGGGGCTTTTTAACCTCTTCCTCCCTCTGGAGCAGTAGCTTGCATTGCTTGCTCCGAAGCAATCACAAGGGTGCTACAACATGTCTTGTGTAAGAGGAGCCCAGGATTTACCCTGGCTGCCTGATGCCTCTGTCCACATCTTAACAAAATGGGCTCTGTTATGAAACTTCACAGCTAATCCTGCAGTTACTACAAGCTAATAGCAACAGGGTAGAGACCTCCCTCTGATAACTCTTTTAGTACGGTTGGGTTCCTGCTATCTGGAAAAAATTGCACAAGAAAAAATATTCATTTAGCAACATGACTATGATATAACCAGTGGCTGAAACTTAAAAGCTCTGTCTCAAAAGTTACTGCAAGAGCACTGATTTCTAAATGTTTTGGCCATGTTCAGGTTCCCAAAAAACTGTGAGCTGATGGACTGAAGAGGCACTACCTCAACAGAACGACAGGGTTCATGGTAAACTCCTAAACATTTGGAAATCAAATTCCCCAGTGAATCCATTCTGCATTTTGCATATACTTTCACTGCCACTACCAAGAAATTACTGTTTAAAAGAAATTCACTTCACTCTTTGGAATATTTTTTATATTTTTAAATGCTGTAGATGTCACCTCTACTTAATCACCTTTGTAAAACAAAGCTAATATTACTGACATCGCAAGTGTGTACTCTCAGTACATAACAAATAGTTAATGATACACAACTTCAGTTGCGAAATTCTACTGGAAATAAAGATTTCCTTAGAGGTAGGCAAAGAAAGAAAGATCTTTATGCATCCTCCCGTGGTCCTCTAAGTAAAGCAGTTGAAATTTGTATCAAAGCTCTTTTTTTTAGCATACATAATGTGATGCTGTGTGATGCAGTGGCTTTATGTGTCATGTTACAAGAACAATACATTAAAAAAAAGAAAGTGTTCAGAGTCACTGAGTCATTCAAAATAAGACACTGACACAGATTGCCTTCCCCTCTCTGCATTTACAGACACCTGATGTTGGCAATAATGTAATTACTGGAACACACCCTGATTTCTGTAATTCATTTCTGTGCATCAAATGGCACCAGAGGACTTTACCACTATTTGTGACACAGCAAACATGCTGAACTTCTGAAGCCCTAAATCTACTTCAGCCCTGGGCAGCAGCACTGCCCCAGATCTGTGCTCTCCTCCCACTTTTAACCACTCCCTTCTCAAGAATTTTGCTCACATCTCATCCCTCTGTGCTTCCTCCTTCTGTTCCATTTATGGCTTCTTGCTGCATTCACCAATAAAAGACAAGTGGTTAATAAACTGGAAAAAACCCAACAAAAATCTTGCATCCACAAATCATTCTTTTGGGTTTTTTTGGCTTCCCCTTAAGCAGCAAAATGTTAGATGCCATTTTATTCACAGTGAGGCAGCTCTTAGTCTCTTCGGTACCACTACTCTTGAGAACAGCTCTAGGATCCCTGGTGCCATGTTCCAATGCAGCCATCATAAAGCAGAGGCTATTACCACTGGACTCCCTTGCTGGTCTTGCTAGCCTCATGTTAATATAAACACTCCCCTCACATCTGGACACACCTACTATTTCATTATCACCTTAAAAGACTGCTCTACCTGAAGGCTGCTTATACACAGAGGTGCTTAAGATGAATTCACATCAGCTGTCATGGAGACCCATGTAAAACAACACCTACCTTCGTCCACAGCAAAGTGACAGCTCTTGTCATTGTAGAAAAGAATTTTCTTCTTATCAGGGCGATTAACAAAGATGATCTGGTCCCCTAAAGCCTCAAAAACAAATGCAAAAGAACAACTCAAAATCACATCGTTTCCAAGCCAAAGGTCTCCAACTCCAACAGAGCCAGACCTTGTGCTAATAAAAGCAACAACAAACTGGAGAAGCTGCGAAGTAACTGGCCATGAAGCACATGAGTACATTAATAAATCAAAAATGAGATTCAGAGGACTGAGGTCAATGTGTGAAAGTTGAACTAAATGCCTCAGTTGGAATGTGGGAGATCAGGAGTCTTTTGTGACAATGAGCTCTGAGAGCTGTGCTGAGGTATCAGGGCAAATCTGAATGCCAAGGATGAAATACAGAAAAGGCCACAATATTAGATCTGTTGAAATGGCTTCTGAGTTATCAAAAGAACAGAAACAACTCATGAGAAAGCTCTTAGTGTCTCTCTTCCCTCTGAGAAGTGAACAGCTGAACTGCAGACACGTATTCCTCACCTTTATGGCTTTCTGTGCATTGGGCAGCCCTTCCTCAATGTCTTCCAGAAGGATTCCTCCCAGTCCTCGCTGGTCGTGCTTGTCCAAGAGCCTCAGCAGAGCCTTTTTGTCTTTCAAGTTGTACTTGGGTTTGAAAGCATACTTCCCATCCACAACTTCTATTTTCGGGTTGTTGACTAGAGCCTGTAACAGGGACAGAGATTTCAGACCTTGAAACGGTGCAGACACTTACTACTTTTTTCTGGTCTGCTTTTGAGCACACAAGCCACACGCTACAGCTGCCAGGCTGGAGGCTTGAGATTAAACAGATTCTAAAACCTTGGATCCTAGATCCACCAGCCTCGGCATAATTGACCACGACATAGAGCACCTCTAACAGAGAAGGGACCCAACTTTGGTGCTGCAGGGTATTTGTTTACCTTTACTCATCTGGCAAAAGCTCAGCAATAATTTTATATATGCTCCTTGGGAGGAGCTCTTCCATTCCATTTTGATGTTCTGGTTCATTATGGAAGAAACTTGGAGCTACCTTTTGGAAGACTTTAGCAAAGGCAAGCTTCCCTCACAACCAACACTGCCAGAGCAGAGGTTTCTGCTCCCCAGAAGATTAGTGCTGGCAGCAAGGAATGTTACAGTCTGACTTAGTAGTTTCTTGAAGGAGGGATTACATATTTAATAATTTAATAAATATGTATAATTCATGCTTGTCGGAAATCTTTAATGAAAATCTGAATGTGTGTGTTCTTTACCTCGCTCATTAACCATTGTTTCTGCTTGAGTCCAATATCTAAATGCTGTGTTTCATCCAGGATCTCCTCCAGGGTTAATGGATGTGTATCACCACGCTGGTGCCGGGTCTGGAAAAGCAAACAGGATCTATTACAGGTCTGTACTCACTTCATTCAGCAACTCAGTCACCAAAAACTAACTGAGATTGGCACCAAACTACACTTTATTTTGACCAATAGTCCATGAATCCCAAAACCTGACAGCATCTTGAAATTCCTGCAAATAAACTCCATTATCTTGGTTGTAAAGTGACCTGGGATAATTAGGATTTCAGTTATGGAACAATATGCTGACAGTTTCATTTACTAACAGCACTTTGAATTTAACAAGCTGTTTCTTGAAATTCTCACTCTCAAGAGTAAAATAATTTCAGAGGCTGAAACATTCAGCATTTTCCAGCTACCACAGGACAAGAAATAATTTAAGTATTTAAAACCAGTATTATTTTATACCAAAGCACCATACCTTCATATAATTCACTATTTTAGCAAGGACTCCAAACTTGTAGCCAGAGCCTCCTGAAAGGGCTTTCAAGTTAAATGATCCATTGCTGTGGTCTACAAAGAAAGAAAACAAACAATTAGAGGGTGCTTTGATAGCTTCCTGTTGGCTCTGAGCTCCATCACGTTCTCACTCTACTTCCAGCAGCTTTTGAATCGACAGCTGTGCACAGAAACAGGAGTGGCAGAAGCAGCCACCCTCAGCCAAGTCCTTGCACACATCTTGATCCAGACACAGAGACTCAGAGGACACAGCTTTGGAACATTTCTGAGCAGAACTCCTCAAATAAAAAGGTAAGAAAGCAGCAAGTGACTGTAGAGTTACTGCCACAAGAGAACATGTTTAATTTGGTGGCTTAACATCCCGTCATCATTCACACCACATTAATCCATGCTGAAATAATGCACTGCATTTGCTCCACCAATACCTTCCTGCTGCTGAGATGGGGGCAGAAAGCTTCCCTTCTTCCCAAAAGGCACTCAATGGTTACACAGCAGGTAAAAGAAGGCTGTGATTTTTAAAAACAAATATTGTTTCAAGTAGCTCTAGTGGAGAATTTATTAAACAGAGCCAAACAAATACAAACCAATTCAACCTGGTGTGTTGCACCACTGGAACAACAACTCAGAACCCCCTCTGTTGTCAACTCTGGTTGTCTTTATTGCGCGGTTCGCTATCATTTTGTTTCAAAAGTTCTTGCAAGGCTGTTAATGACCATTTCATTAACGTCAGCTCTCAGCACAACACATTAAACACAAATATCCACAAACCACTATCACAAGCCACAGGCTCATTACCAGCACAACATTGCTCAAACCTAATGGCAACAGTTTTTTGGAACTTCAGCTACTCCAGAAAAAGAACACCATCTCTTAGTCACCATGGGGATTGTTTAATCCTCTGGTGATTTCTAAACACATCTGACAGGACAACAGCTATCTAAGAGATATGGAGCTCCTATTATTTCTGTGGAAAAATCAGTGAAGCAAGAAAAAAGAACAGAATTGTAAAGCTCTTACTTGACATTGTCTTAAAGGCTTTACACAGCACAACTATTCTAAAATTAACATAGAAGAAGCAGTGTAACTTCAGCTACAGAAGAATATTTTATTCTGGTTACGAAATTAAAAGAAGGAAAATCAAAAGCCAGCTCCCCCTGAAGATGTGGCCCATAGGGATTTTCCCCTACAGGGTTCCCTTTTAAGATTAAAAATTAATGTCTGCATAGGACATTTTATAAATGAATAGAAAAATCATAGATGTAATGAGAGGTCTGAAGTGACCAAAATAAATTCAGAGGTACAAAAACCAGTTAAGATGACTTATCATGTTTTTGTTCTGTCAATTGAATCAAGAAGATTATCTTGTTTAATCTGCCTGCTTGCAGTCTGCTACAGTCCATGACAAGAGAATCTAACCACACACAGTTGGCTGGAAATCTGCAGATATTAACACTTCAAACGTCATGCTTTGATGGCTGATTCCAGCACAAAGCAGAACTGGGTCGTGGCCAGCGCTCTCCTCCGCTAACGAGCTCACCCCATCCCAAAAAAGAGGAACAGGGAGGGGTTTGCCTCTTATTCCAGACAGTAAGAGTCACATTTATGAATGATTTACTCCTGGGGTTGAGGGCTTGATGCAAATGAGCACAAAGGAAGTTGTCAGCAGCATCGTGCTCTGGCCAATGGAAGGAAAGCTCCATCTTAGCTGTGCCATAGGCTGCACTAAAAAAAGGGACCAGAACGGCGCTCTCTCAGCATCCTTTCACACAAGAGGTAGGTGTGTATCATTTTATAACATTCTCTGAGGTTTATCTTGATTACTGAAAGAAAATATGCCTGTAAGCTGAAAACCTGTAAAAGCTTCTTGGAATCAGAATGATTTTTCTCTAGGCTGAGCAGGGTTTATCCTGCTGAACGCGGAGGAGCTTGTCTTGCACAATCAGACAAGCACTTTCACCATCTGTGCACTAATGGAAAATTGATGACCACTCCATCTTACAGCAGAGCTAACACAACAAGCCAAGATTCAGTAAACAAAATGGATTTCATCCTTACAGGGGAGGTAGCTGGTTTCCTGCAGCCTCATGTTTCTTGTGATCGATTCTATGTGTTTTCACAGAAATGACAGCGAAAGGGCTTTCCTTAAAACAAAGACAGCTCCAGCTGAAATGCGAGCAATGTTACCTCCCAGGGGGTATTCTGTAAATTAGGCTGCCTAAAAGAGATCTGCATGTGTGGAAGAGAAACCTGTTCTAGAAACGTGGTATACACTGGGCAGGGAGAAAACCCCCTGCCTGCTGTTACCTTTGGAAATACTGGAGCAGCCATCGAGGCAAGGCAAACAGCTGGGTCAGAATGCACCTGAGATTTGTAAATGCTTTTACCCCGAGATGTCTGCTCAGTGTTTTCTTAAACAGGGCTTCCTCAGTGCTGCATTAAAAGGATTTTCTGCCAGTCATCTCTCTCTACTCCACCAACATGATTTCAAATGAAGCTGCACCTCTGCAGTGCCCAAAGATGCTAATGCTTCTAAATTAAAACCTAGTGCAGATACTAACGGAACCAGTTCATTAAATATTTAACTCACTACATTTTGGATACATACAATTGCTGACTTGACTGCAAATCAGACTGGCTGAAGATACGAATCTGAACTGTGCTGCTACAAAATAAGTAAAACTGCAGGAAACCAGCTCATTTTTGACAGCTTTCAAGGACAGTAACCTCATTAGTGCTGTTTTAATTCTGAACAGTCAGCAACAGCTACTTCAGCCTTTTATTTTATTAATTACAGCAAAGAGTAGCTGATCTTTATCTGCCTCGCCCCATTCAAATCTAAGGAGATCATCATCTCCCTCCTCAAGGAGCATTAAATTCCACCTCCTGGCATAAAGACAAACATCTCTCCACTGTGCAAATCGATGCCCTGTTGGTGGCTGTGGAGTGGAAAGGGAATAGCTGCCTTGATGGTGGCTGTGGAGTGAGGAAGGAATGGCTGCCCTGATGGAGCCCGTGGAGTGGGAAGGGGCTGGCTGTGGAGTGGGAAGGGAATGGCTGTGGAGTGGGGAGGGAATGGCTATGGAGTGGGGAGGGAATGGCTGTGGAGTGGGGAGGGAATGGCTGTGGAGTGGGAAGGGGCTGGCTGCTCTGATGGTGGCTGTGGAGTGAGGAAGGAATGGCTGCCCTGATGGAGCCCGTGGAGTGGGAAGGGGCTGGCTGTGGAGTGGGAAGGGAATGGCTGCTGCACTGTGCCATGCTGCCAGCACGGCTCTTGCCTGGCCGTGCTGTGCCCAAGATGCTGCTCTCCTCTTGGGAACAGAGCTACTGCCTTGGCAGAGAGCTGTGCTGGCAAAGGGTCCTGGCACACAGTGCAGATCTGACCAATCCCTCCAGTGGCCCCAGATCTTGATCACTTTGAGCAATATAAATGAAAAAAAAAAAAACCAGCAAAAATTACTAAATTTTGCATCACAGAAACAGTCTATTTTTGTGCCTGGTGTTTACAGAGTGAGCAAACTTACATGTAACAGATTCCAACAAAACCCTCAATCTCTGAAACCTGTTTACAAAGCTCAAAACAAAACTCCTTTCTTTCCCAAAGGTATCCTCTTGCCACTTAAAATACACAATTAAATCCTGCTTATTTTAATTACTCCTCAAAGGGGACTCCAAATCCTTTTATTCAGCTCCCCCCTCTCTCTTTCTCTCATGGATTATTTTAAAATAAGTCTTCAAGCCACCTCTTCAAAAACCCTCACGACTTTTAGCCCCATAACAGGTTGGCTGAGTTTCTTTCCCAGACCGTGACCAAACCAAGCCACTCTCCTGAAGCCAGGACCTGACTCAAGTCAGGAGTATTTTTAGCTTGGATTTGCTCTGTAAACTTTTGTTTAAGGAAAAAAAAACCCACCAACAATTTAATTAATCCCATCCATCTCGGTCATACATTGTATATTCAATTACTAATTTGTGTACTCAGTTACAGATTTAACAGAGGAAACAGTAAGTTACTGCAACTGCACCAGTAAATGTCTGTATGGAAGGCTAATGACAGGGACGTTCCCATCAACAAAGCTCTTTAGTTTCAATTTAAATCCACCGAAGACAGGAGGATAAAGAACAAAATGTGTAATATTTGAACAGTAAAAGTAAGACACAGCTCACAAACTGGTTTGGCAGCATGATCCTCGTTTTCACTATATCCTTTTCTTCAATAATTTCACAGAAATAAGGACAGGTGTTCAGACTGCTTCAGTAGACACCATCACCACCATGTTCCACCTAAAAACTCCTTGCTATTTCCTCAAGGAAATATGGAGATTGGTCTTGATCTCCTCCTCCCACACCCAGTTTTAAATTGCCTGAGAGATTCAAAGGTTATTGCAACATCCTACAGCCACAGCAGATAACCAGAAGTTACCGTAGCTCCTTGGACAATTTTTATTACATTAGACTATAGAGCAAAGGCAGATTTGCTGAAGCCAACTTTTTGCTTCAACTCCCCCCACACCACGGAGCAGCCTCTTCCTCTGCTGGGTGCCAACAGACAGCACTGGGGCCAGGTTAGGCAGAGTTGAAAATAAGAAATAAGAATCCCTCAGAAAGGGTTGTGGTTTCCTTGTTATCCACCCCAACGACTAGGGCACCACAAACAAGATTTCCAAACACTCCCGGTGCCATCTGGGCAGCCCAGTTTCTCCAGCACAAACTACTCAGACACGGAAGAGCAGGGGAATGAACAGGTCAGGGAATCTGCTTCCTCTGTTAAATCTGTAACTGAGTACACAAATTAGTAATTAATTGAATATACAATGTATGACCGAGATGGATGGGATTAATTAATTGGACTTGCTAATTGAAGTCCAGGGAGTCTTGCAGGTGAACAAGTCTGTGCTAACAGGCAATTCCAAAATAATAAGGCCTTTCACACCCTGCAAGTGGCAGCCTCTGATGATGGACAGGTGGTTGAAACCACTGTACACCTTGAAAATCTAGTTTGTAAGCTTTCTGTTTATGCATGTAACTGAAATAAAGAAGGAAACCTCTCTCATTCCTGAATTACTTACACCATGTGATACCTGCATCAACCAGACACTGCCAGAATAAATGTTCCGCTCCTATCACAAACTTATACATCTGGAGTTCATTATTTTGGTGAGCAAATATGAGTATGCAACAATCCATGTCTGTAGAAACTGCGAGCACTTAAGTCTGAGTTTAAGTAGTTCCAATTTTGATAAATACCACAGCATGTCCTTAATTGACAGAGTCCTCAACAGCTTTGTTTTTGTGTTTCAGCGACCAAATCTGTGCCAGTGAGCATACTCAGACAGCTCTTCAAGAATGGCAACCCTCAACAGCACCCACTGGAATGAGACTACTACATCCATTTCCCAGTATCTGGGCTTCCAAGTGCAAAGAATTTACCCTTTCCATGACAACTGGAACACTGCCTGCTTTGTTATCCTGATCATATTCATCTTCACTGTAGTTTCTCTGGTGGTGTTGGCTTTCCTGTATGAACTGCTGGACTGTTGCTGCTGTGTGAAAAACAAAACTGTGAAGGACTTGGAGAATGAGCCCAATCCCATCAGAGCAATGCTGAACAGTTTCAGGAAGCGTGACACAGAGGTGGTGTAGGAAGCACTGAGCACCTGCACTTGAAGAGCCTGCTTTGACACCTCAAATGAAGCCTCTCGTACCTTACCAATGAGCAAGTCCTGCGCTTTTCTCGTTTGGACTTAAATATCCACAGTGGCAATTTTATCTCTGGATGTGAGCTGGAATCATTGGCAAAGGCTTTCCAGGTGCTTAGCAGAAAGACAATCTACTGCAGTGTTATGGGAGGGAAAAAGATTGTTGTTTTTAGATGAACTTTTGCTGTTTATATTGAGTGACTAGCATAGAATTTTGTCTACCTGCTCAAACAAATGCTGCCTAACATCCATAAAGCTGTGTTGCTTGACTGAAGAAAACATTTATAAAATGTTCAACAGTCTGATCACATTCAGTGCAAAGACAGCAGTGTTGTCCCATCGGGTCAACCACACAGGGACAGGACAGACAGACAAGGGGTAAGAAAAATGTTGGCAGAGGAGGGTTGAATGGCAAGAGACCCTTCAGGCAGGAGAGAATTGGGTTCATTCTAGCTTTTGGCAGCACTTTTTATTATGGGTTTCTTGCTTTTAGAAGAGAGGATGGTGGGAGGAAGACTAATCCAACAAGAAATGTATTCCTAAAATGGTCTTTTCCAGTCCTCCTAAGGGTAGTTTGACCCTTTCTTCCATCACTTCTCCACATCCAGGGAACTCTTCTCCCCTTACTTCATATGCAGTCTGGCCAACAATTTCTGGGTGTTGAGACCACTACCTTCAGAATATCTGACCCTTTCCAAAAATCCTGCTGGAAATGAACAGAGACAATTCTCTACCCCAAGGCTGCTGGTTCTGTGGCAACCACAACACTACAAGGAGTTGGACATGCTGGATCTATCATCCCTATTCCAAACTTTCACAGTCAAACTGGAACTGGTGGAGTTCTTGCCAAGAATGCTGGGAGATGGGCCACAGACTTCCCACACTGAAGAGGGGGATGTCACCCAGCCCATGTGCAACTTTCAGGTGCCAACATGTTTCACACAGGAGGCCACACCAGGATCAGCCCTTTGCTAGAGAGGGCAGCTTCACTTTGCACCAGAGAATCTCACCTGACTTATCTCACTTGATTTCATCTGCCTGCTGACACATCCCAGAGTTCACACTCACCCCTTCCTCATGTCCTGACCACAGAGCTTTCACACCTCTGGCTCGCCAGTCCTCTGTAGCTGTGCTGTGTCTGTGAGTTTTAAAACCATTCCAGTTCTGCAGTTACAAATGACAACTGTAATAACAGTGTCCAACAGTGTAGCCAACAGTAACTCCTGGCGAGTCGTTCGCACTCCTGAACTCCCACAGAAATGTCCCAGAGCAAAGCTACATGTGGGAAAAGTTGTTTAACTGTATTAACCCCAGAAAACATTCCTGTCATGAAGGAACCAAAGCCCACCTAAACGGCCAGAGCCATAAGGGACCTCACATTCCATCCATGTCTGAAAAACCTTGGTGCTATGGCCAGCACCTATAATGATCTCTTTTTTCACATATATCAAACCCCTCTCTCAGGTTGAGCATGACTAAGCTCCAGAAGATCTGGACACAGTGGAAGACTTGCTAATTGACACGTGCTGCTCCTGGTTGGTGAGATGGAGTCACAAGACACCCAGGGCACTGTGAACTAGCACAGCTAGTCCAGTGATTCACCTGGAAAAGCAAACTCTCTCCTGCAGTCACAAATCCTCACAACCATCCACCTCAGACACACTTCTTACAGTGAAGTTTGGCCAGGACCAGTCCCCCGTGCAGAGAATGTTTCAAGCTCAAAATCAAAAGCACAACTGATGGAAGCCAATGCCCCGAGTACAAGACCATTGAGGACTCACACTGAAATGTATGACAAAGATAATGTCACTGGTGATAAGGACGGCACGTTACCTCCTGCTGTGTGCGACAGCATCAGACTGGGAAGTCCTGCCCAAGGGGCCACAGTAGCCTTCAAAATACACTGAATTAATTCATGTCTCTCTCCTAAAAGCAAATGCTCTGGACACTTGCAGCATTCCGACAAAATGCCCACCGTGGCTGCACACAAGAGGGCAGTGTGTGCAACATGCCAGCCTCTGCTGCTCTGGCAATGCCTTCCCGAGAAGCACATGGAATGACAAACCTTGGGACTCATCCCAGCTTTTTATTTCACAGGTCTGCAACGGGGAATGGGTGTGGGCACAAGGAACAGAAGACAAAGGTGTCCCTTTGCACAGTACCAGAAAAGACTCAGGATGATTCTTTCCCACAAAACAGCCCCTGAAGATTTTGGCTCTTGACTGTCGGCAGAGACCACTGAGACAAAGGTCTTAAGACAAAGACCAAGACCATAGCCACAACTTACTATTGATTAATAAAATGAAACAAACAGATTTGTTCCATTTCATTTATTACCCAGTCCCTATTCTGAACTGAGTAAACTAGTTTTGAATTTTTTCCAAGTAACTTGTTGAAATAATGATTTGAAATAATGATAGTAATGTCTGTGTAGTAATCACTGTAGGAGCAGTGGGAAGCTTAGAGCCAGGCTTCACAGACAGGCCAGATTTAGCTGTGCAGTCTTTTGAAGATTAGCATGGTCTCCATACCTCTCCTCCCCCAAAAAGTGACAAGGGCAGGCTCTCTGAGTCACAGAACCACAGAGTGAGGGAGGACCTGCGGGCACTACACACTCGGGGACAATCGGTGCCAACACACAAGCACTGTGACTCCCTTTATCACCTCTGTGGCCACTGCACAACAAAACTAGGGCTGACCACCACAGGTTTTGTTTCTTTGGGGCAGTGGGACAGGGATTTCTCAACAGCAGGTTTTCACTCCACCTCCCCAGACCCATCTCTGACACCCACATATCCTGACAGGCACCTGCCAATCTGTCAAGTGAAAAAAAAAAAAAAGGCAGGTTTTTGAGGCAATGGATTTTGACTCTGCAGCACAAAAATGTTGTAGAAACCCTGGAACCTCTCTGGTACTGTCTGGAATGTAGCCAGCAGCATAAAAGATCAAGTTTATCTCCTCAGAGCCACACTGGGTCCCTGTTTGTGTAAGTGAATTGTCTGACAGCCACAAAAGCACTTAAAGGAACCCTCAGCCCACGAAAACCATAGAAACAAAATGAAGCCTCCTTTATCTGCTCAAATCCTCCAGATCAGACTCACATTTGTGCCCTCTGCCCTCTTCTTGACTCCTCATCCCTCTTTCCCAGCAAACCCCGCTCACCCTAGTGACGCAGCTTAGGATATTCCATGTAGAATTTTGTTTTATTTGGAGAGTGAGAAAAAGGGATGGATGGAAACCTGGCCTCCCTTGATTTATTTTAGAATGTCTGGTTGATACTTTATTTGGTGCCTGAGAAGCTGCAGACACATCCACAAATTCCCAACTCTTCCCCTGGGACAGAAGATGCTTCACTCCTCCCAAACTCTGTTGTTTTTAGCTCTATTGTTTCTTTTGGAGTTTAGGAGAGAGCTATGTGTGGTATTATTCAAAATATGAGCACGGACTGAGTTTGCACAACAGGGCATTTTGTGGTTTAGTAACTCCTGGCATTTGATCTGACCTTTAAAGCGCACTTGAGAACCGCCACTGCTTTCGGAGCAAATCTCCCCGGTGCTGCACTGCCCACACACTCCCACTATTTTTGGTGCTGCTTTATTAACTGTTCATTTGATACTGAGAGACTCCTTATCAGTGCCACCACCACGCCAGGGAAATGCCCCAACTCCTCAGTAAAACAGGCAGAAATCCCTGGAATGCCTAGTGCTCATGAGCAAAGCTTAGCTCCCAGGTGAGACAAGGACAACTGCTAATTACAACATGCAAGCCAAACAAGATGCACCTGGCAAAATCCATCTCAGGTATGAATACCCTTCAACTTACAATTACCTAAATGTTTCAGGTGCTCTCTTGCCAGAAATAATCACAGAACAGTTTGGGCCGGAAGGCAGCACAAAGATCACCCAGTTCCAGCCCCCTGCCATGGGGACACCTCCCACTAGACCAGGTTGCTCCAGGCCCTATCCAATATGACAAGCACAGAGAAAAAGAACAGCATCTCTGCTACTGCCTGTCCAGCAAGCACTGAAATCCACAAACCAAAGCACAGTTTCACATGAATAACTTTGGCAGTAGCAATTCCTCCAACAGAGCAACAGCAAATGTGCCACGGGATGAGGCTTAACACACATGCACAGCAGGGACCGGGTTTTTCACATTGTGCAAGTGACTTTCTTAACAAAAGTGGTAATTTAAGAGAAATAATGACAACAGCCATCAGCAAAACCCACAGATACAGCATTATTAACACTAATAAACCACAGCTTAAAGGCAAACAGCGGGGAAACACCAAGCAGCTGCTGGACAGGCGACTGCCACCCACCTGTGTTTTGTTTTGAGCTGGAGGAGCCCCCTTGTTCTACCTTGGCCTTCTTCTTCTTGGAAGCAGAGGAGTCCGAGGAGAGTGCTGGGCGCTTCTCTACAGCCGGCGTGGAGAGGGCTCGCTTTTTGAACAGCTCCCGTTCCCTCAGCAAGCTGGGGTCCATGATTCTGCCACCGGGAAAAGGCCAGAAAAAGGTGTTGGCGTCACTGCGGTATGCAGGAGCAGGAGTACTTGTTTATCACGCCATATGCTGAGTTCGATGGGTCCCACAGGGTCCCACCCCTGAGTCCAACTCTTAGCCCCACACAGGACATGCTAAGAATCCCACCCTGGGCCTGGAGTGTTGTCCAAACGCTCCGTGAGCCGGGTCAGGATTGGTGCCGTGACCACATCCCTGCGGAGCAATTTACTTCTTGTTCGCTCCTCCTTTTCCCCAACACGGACTTCAGCAACAGAGTAAAGGTGTCAGTGCACTACCGAAACCTTAAGGAGAGTGAACGGGAATGCCCAACCAGCCCTCACGGTCCCAGCAGGGTAGGAAAGCCGTGTACCAGCTTAACGAGGGACCCCACGGCCACCGGCAGGACGGAACAAAGTGGCGACCGGAAACCACCGGCCGGAGGATGCCGGTGCCTCGCCGCCCCTACACCGGCGCACAGAGCGGGGTAGCCGCTCCCACGTGCCCCTCTCCGCTCCCGTCCCGCTCCCAGTGCCGGTCCCTGCCGCGTCCCCTCACAGCGGCCCCCGCCCGCTCACCCGCGCGCCGCCGCCGCCTAGCGAGCCATGCCGCTCCCGGCAGCC
>VWZV01011493.1:48200-76811 GCA_013397155.1 Irena cyanogastra
CACACACACACACACACTACACACATAAAAATAAAAGCGGATATTTACGTAAATCTTTTTATTAACATTCCTTTTCACACAGTGAAAAAGTCCTAAAAGTGCTGCTTGAAGAGGAGAAGAGGCAGCAGCAGGAAAAAGGCAGAGCAGGGGCAATTAGAGTCCCTGTGAAGCCAGAGTCTGTGCAGATAATGCTCACAGTGGTAGAGAAGACTATTAAAAAAACAAGTCATCTTGATTTTCACATTCAACTGAAAATGCCTTTTCTGGTTTCTGTTTTGCATTTCTTGGTCTGGGTTACAGCTCCAGCTGTTGCTGCCGAGGTTCCAAACCAGGCTGGCACCCTCCTCTTAGCAGGGGGCCGCGAGTTCTGGAAGGAAACAAACGCACAAAGGTGGAAGGAAAAGCACGTCGAGAGCCTGGCTCAGGGGCACAGCTCTACTCCTCAAGTTCAGGCTGAGCTGGAGCCATGAACTGCCCAAATTGTTCATGGAAGGCTTATACCCCACTTAATCCCTTAGGTACTGGAATAAGATGTTGGATTTAAACTCTGGGAATCAAGGCTGAGAAAGATGTGCGCTCGCAGCAAGATCCAGCTTCAAACTGAAGCAAGGGGTTCAACAAATGGTGCTAGTCAGAGACATGAGCCCCCTTTTAAATAAAAACTCTTAATGTCTGCTCATACAGCTTGTGTTCCTACAGATAGCAGCGCCAAAGTCCTTAATGTGAGCAGCACAGCCTCACATAACCCTGTACTTAAAAGGAAAAAAAAGGAACCACATGTCCCCTTAAGATGTTGGAAGCATGTGCCACGAGAGAGAGCTGACAAAATGTACTGGGGGAAAAGTTCCCTGTAGCAGTTTACTGCTGTCCAGTGGGATATTTGGACACAGCAAGGACAATAAAAGCAACGTGGCACCACTGCCTCAGGGATGAGGATGACAGAAATGGGCTGGCAAGCCAGGCCAAGGCTTTACACACAGTCTGGAAGCCAGAGAGAAGCTGAGAACTGGGTTGTTGAAGATCCCCACCCCAATCACCAAGTCTGGGCTGTGCTCCTGCAGTCTCACCTTGGGCTGAGAGTCTCCAAAGAGCTCTTCCTCCTCGGGATCGAGGGCAGGCTGGTTGGAGGAGGTTGGGATGATGGGCTTGGAGGGGCCTGCTGGCCCCCTGCTCCCTGCCTGGCTGGCATCCACGCTACCTGCAGCCTTCAGGGGGACAGAAAGGAAGCACACGGTTACCTGGGCCACAGTCCCTCATCAACAAAGTTCCAACACCTCTGCCTAGTGAGGGCACTGCCTGTTTCTTACTCATTTTACCACAATAAAACTTAAACAAGTGAAGTTCGTGCATTTCAAACACACAGCAACTGGAAATTGTACTTGGGCTTTTTTTTCTTCAAGTGGAGAAAAACACTTCCTCCCTCCCTATGGCTCTGAAAACTTGAAATATTTGCTTCTGCCTCCCAAGCGTTGTATTTTCAAATGTGTTTTTACAGCTCAAGTGTCAGTTACAAACAGCACAGCAGGCACAGAGATATTAACTCATGTTTGTTATATCATCCTGCTGGTCATAGGTTGCAGCAGTCACGCTGACATTTTTGCACCAGCTACACATCCCTGTGTCACAAAAATCCTCACTAGTGGCAGGTTTACCACATGCTTTATTAGAGAAAGAACATCTGTTTACCCAAGCCGAAGGCACCACATGCAGATGGGTTTTCTCTGCTCCTTCCTTGGATGCTGCACTGATCCCACCACCCTGTAAAAGCAGCAGCAATGTCAGGCCACTCAAATCCAAGAACATCCATTAAGAGATTTAGAATAGCTTGCTACAGAGCATTATTAGAGCCAGGATATCTCCTGAAGATGAAGCAAATAAAGACTGTTTGGATTTCTGTTCCTTTGGATTATATTAATTTGATTACTAATAGCATGTCCTTCCCACTCTTAGCTCCAGGAGCCGACAGTAGCAGGGAAAAGTGTCATCAGAGCTCAGGCAATTGCATTGTCAGGAGGTCAACTGCAGGAAAAAGAAGGTTCTGACACAGATATTATAGAAACAAAACAACACTCAGGGAAGCAAGAAACTAAATTTGGCAAAACGGCAATGCTTGAAAAATGGTTTGAGCCAGTGTTTAAGAAATCAGCCCAAAGCCCTGTAATGAGCAGACATGAAATCCCAGCACAGGCAGCAGGATTTGGAATAAGGTATTCCTTTTCACCATTCCCACCAGGTGCCACTCAGTGCAGGGTGTCCTTTGTACAGGGTGATGAACTGGGACATGGGCTAACAGAAGACAGCAGAGGACTCAGGACTACCCTGGATTTCCTCAAAGAGCAACAAAGAGCTCCTTATTTCCCTAGGTTTGTCCTCCAGGAGACACTTGTTATCAGGCTGTGCCCAGCAGTTTCAAGCAATATAGGAACCCAAAGACTGGGACATAGCTGGATGGAATTGCCTCTGGCTTTTTCATCCTCTTAACCTTCCTGCTTCCTGCATAGTAGGAGAAGCTCTTTTCCCACATTAGGTGGATTGTTAGGTTCCAGTGCACAGGAACAAAGCGAGGGCATAACCCAGATTTGGTTGCTATGAAGGAACAAGCACATCCAAGTTTTCACACTGGGAGGAACTTCTCATGTGTGTGACAAATCACAGCTAAGCTGCACAGGTCTGACCTCTTCCTAGGTCAGTACTTATCCCAAAAGAATCCTCAGTTTCTGCTCTGAGCATTCCTGAGGAGGAGAAGGAGGGGGCAGGTCTACTCAAAACCGAGGGAGAGATGGGTTGGGAAGATGAGACACTAAGCACAGCTGGAAACACCAACAACATTGTTAGTCTGTTCCGACAAAGAAAACATGATTTTACAGAAAACAGTTTAATAACCTTCTTTTACCTACCTGTGTTTTATTCCACAAGGCACCTTCCCTGCCTGCTTGATCTGCTCCTGATTTTCCCTGCTGCCCTTCAGGCCACACCAACCTTCTTTTGATACCTAAGACATCCTGAGATTTATTTCTGTCTTCTTTCTCCAAGAGTGCAATCATCATCTTGATCAGATACAGCTCAATATTTGGAGGAGTAAGTCTTCTAATTTCTTGAATTTTGGTAGTGTCTTGGAAAAAATATAAACACAACATTAATTGTTTAAGCTTCTTAAGTTGTAAAACACATTTGTTGCACCTCATTAAAGCACACGATGGATTAAGGCATAGAAAAGGTAAGAAGATGAAAATATACGGGCTTGACTCATGAGATCACGTGATAAATTCCCAGCGTGTTTTCTGAGGATGCCAGTACTTAGGGAACACTTTGCCAGGCTGGTGTTTTTTTCCAAAACAATCTGAGTGAGCACAGACTGGAGAGGGATGTGTGGAGCACTGAGCAGCTCCAGGGAAGGCGAGTGATGCTCACCGGAGAGGATGGGAGGACCGCGGATGACGTCCCTGAGGAGGCGCTGCACCGCGCGAGTCAGGCCTGCTCGCTCCAGGCTCACCGTGCGGCCCGCCGCCACCGCCTGGCACAGGTGAGTGCCAACCACGGCCAGGGGCAGGGATCTGCTCTCACTTATGGCCCTCTGCGCAAACAAAGGCACAAGGGATTCACAGGGCACAAGGAGCACTCCCGAAAAACAACCCAAGAGACACCGGCACATGGCAGCCCAACAGAGCCCCCCAAAACACTGCATTATTCCTAATAGCTGTCTCATTTCTTTGCTAGCTAGTCAAGTCTGTTTCTCTCCCAAAACTTCACAGCTGAAGTGCAACACCTCACCTTGAACTTAGTTGAGACCAAGGAGCTGTGGTGCACTTCACCAGTCAGTGACCCACATAACACAGAACATGGCTAACAGCACCAAAACAAATTCCCCCTCATTTTCACATGTTGGATAAATTCTCCTCTTAAAACATTTGCCTTGAAGAAAAGCATCTCAAACTTGATTGACCCAAATTTGTTTTTCTCAAGGACAGATCTCCAACTGCAATCTCGTACTCTTCAAAAAACTGTATTTCAAGTTTCTGCTCCTTTCTGCACAAGGAATACGCACACTGCGCATTTCATCAGGATTAGTGGATACAGATCATCAACTTGCCCATTAATAACTGTACAACTATTTCTTGTTAATTCATCCTTAGGTACACTTTTAACTTGGGGACCACCTGACCCATACTCTTGGGAGAGGCAAAGCAAAAACAAAACAACTTGGGTTGCTTCATGTGGAATTAACAACTCACTGTAGCCCACCTCAGTTTTCCATACCACTACTTCAGAGGTAAGTAAGAGGATCTGCCATTTCCCAGGCAAAGTACTGCCTCAGAGTTTTAAGTTTTACTATCCAGCACCATGCAGAGGATTGAAGAGAACTTGCACATGCCCTGCCTCTAGACAAAGCATCCCTGCTGTCAGTTTTCAGCAAAGCAAAAGCCTCCAGAGTCAAAAGCTTACCAGAGAGTAATTCTTCTCTTGGAACAGGATATACGTGACCTCCTCTGAGGGAGAAAGGGCTCTGGCACACTTCCAGGGAGATGCTACTTTCTGAACCTTAGATTCGGATGTGGGGAATGCGTCGGTCTAAGTGAGACAGAGCAGAATCAAATTAATTGTATCCCACTGACAACCAATGGATCACCCTCCCATTATCTGAAGTTATCTGACAAAGTAACACTAACAGAATCATTCATCTCTCTGGAGGTTGGTTTTAAACCCCATGTTCTTAAAAAAAAAGTAGTAAAGAAGGGAGGGAAAACTAAAGCAAAGAGGGAATCCAGATGGACACCCACACGTTCCCATCTTACTAAAACCAGCATGGCACCATCCGAGGAATTTGGAAAAGAAAACCAGCCAGAACAAAGTGCCCAGGCCAACACGTGGCCTTAGGTATTCCTCATTCCATATGAAACTATTCAACCAGAACAAACTGTGGCATTCAGTCTGCATGGGACACTGCTCAATTTGAGCTAAACTCTCTCAACATAGACTCCCTGAAAACAACTAAAAAACTAGACATGCTTTTGGTTCCCATTGTTAGATCAACTTGTTTTTTTGTTAAACAGAAAGACAACTCCATGGAGTCCAATTGCTGCAGAACAAATCCTTAAGGCTCCTGCTAAGGAGAAGACACTTGAGTTCATCATACCTGCAAACCATTTACTTGGCAGAAGTCCTTAATTTCAGTCAGGAGAGGCATCAACATGGTAGACTTGGCTTCAGACACACCATCAATTTTCTTCAGGTTCTCGATGCTCGTAGGCCTGGTTTAGGATGAAGAACACAACAACATAAGACATTCCCAAACTATTGCTGCCTAACACTGGAGGAGGCACTTCAGATGCCTCCACTCTCCCAACAGAAGTGGGAAAGGGATTTGTGGCTTGGCTTGCAAGCTCCCCAGTTTGTACAACATGTCTGCATGCTGGCTTTACCTTATCTGGGCCATCTCCACCAGGATCTTATTGGTTGCCAAGACAGCTGGAGGAATTTCCTTCTCATTAGCTACCTTCTGTCTAGCAGTCAGCAGCTTGCCATACAGAGCAGTCTGGGAAGGAAGGAGCCAAATTCTCAGGAAGCAGCCCTACATCACTCACAGGTATAACTGTTACAAGAGCAGAAGTTATCCCCTCCCTGATCTTTCCAATAATACACAAAAACCCTGCCATCCATTAACCCCTCCTCGCATATTTCATAGTTCTATTCTGGGACTTGTCTTCAAAACAACTCAGTAATTTTAAGAGCTGTCCAAGCCAGCCACCCAAACACAGAACAACTGTTGTTTGCAGGCTGACTGCAATTCAGAAATATCCTCCCAGTCCCAGAAAAGCTTACCTCTAGTTCTTTCTCTCGGGATGAAACACCCGGCTCTTGGGGCTTCAAAGGAGATTTCAGTGGTGAGCGCCCTGAAACACTATCAAAAAATCAAGTGTGAAGTAAGCCTTGCTTTAGATCAGTTTATTCAAGGACTTGGTTCAAGGCTGAGGGAGAGCAGCAGCCCAACTTATTTTGCCAGCTCCACACCCAGGCAGGACTGGAGCTGGTTGGGGTACAATCAGCAGTATCCAGACTCCCACTGAGTCCACAGGCTCAGGGACATTTACCCTTGACTGGATTGCACACAAGTTGGACTAAGAGACTCCTTTCCTAAGCACAGTGCAAAATAACTTGATATGGATTTTAACTGTCCCTAAAATAATCTGTCTTCACATGGCTGCAGTGGCAACTATTGACCTAAGCGATACAGCCTCTCTTCCTGTCATCTGCCAGCACCAGAGTGGTGGCCCGAAGGAAGAATCCACTCAGAAACACAAGGTGCATTTAATATGAAGCAGCACATGAGCCAGGAAAACAAATTACTTGGTCTGTTTTTTGCAAGAGGCCATTTGATTTCTTTTGACTGGAGGGAGCCTTGAGTTTGTCTCAGTTTCTCCAGACCAGTGTGGAAAGGCAGAGCCCTCCACAATCCCTGATGTTAACTGTGAAATCTTGTTAATAAAATATATTTCAAAACATAATGCAGTGTACAACAAGTTTCAGGCATTTGTCTGTTTTTAATGCATTAAGTTTTTCCCCACCCATTTCACAGAAAAATGCTCATTTTAATGATTCCCCCAAAAAGCAGTATCACCATTAACACGATGAAAATTAGGCAACTTATAATTTCAAATACTGTACCTGTTAAGCATGTTAGTGCTTCTTGGAGGAGTTTTACCTTTACGGTAACAGAACATCTCATATAGAGATATCTATAAAAAAACCAGAAGAACAAGACAAATGCTGATTGACCATCTTTTCACTGTGTTTGCTGTTGATAAAACATTAACTTGTGATAAGCTGGGTTGGTTTTTTTTCCTAATATAAGCAAGGATGGATCACACTGCAGGAGGGCTGTACTGGTACAGACCTGCTTGCCTGGTGACTGTGTTGCTCCTTTTGTGCCTGGGGAGCGCTGCCTGGAGGGCACAGGCGAACGCCTGCTGCTGTAATGCAATTAGTTACATCTTAATTCCATTGTATAGTGACACTGCCCTTCAAAAATAACATTTTGCTAAATAAACTGATTTCAAGTTGGTACAGGGACGTATTTGGCAAATCAAGTTACTGATTAATTATTAGAATCACCATTCTTCATGCAAAAAAACCAGAACACTGAGGATCACAAAGCCTCCTCCTGTTCAACCCTGCCTTCTCCAAAAGCAGGTTTCAGAGACAGTTCTGATGCTGGTAAAAAAGCATTCAAGAAAACACATGTGCTACCATTACCTGGCAGAAGATCTCTGCAGATTAAGATCTTCACTGGACTGTAGTAGAAGACTTGGATTTGAGGCAGATCCATTTTTGGACAGCCAATTTCTACCCTGTAAGAAATAAACCACACAGCTTAGCTGTGGGTTACTCAGGAGGGGCTCTCAATGGGTCATATCACTACCAAAAGTACCTTCTGCGTGAGCACACAAATGGTTGCAAACTTGTTGGCTTGGCCTGAGACTTCTTTGAGGAACCCTTCCATGATGAGCTGCTGGCAGAGCAGTTTCCACCAGTTCTCTGGCCACTCTTTCCCACAGCCAAAGAGAGGGTGCCTCCGGTACCGGTCTGGCAAGCGTTGGGAGCACTGAAAAGTTGGAAAGAGCCTGTCAGATTTGTACACTCCTTGCCCAGAAAACCTTCAAGCACAATCAGTAAACCAAAAGCCCAGTATGTGAGGAGCCTTCTCTAACATATTCCACTCCCAATCTACTTTCTGCCAAGGCAAGTTCAATTCTCTCTAAATATACTTGTGTGACAATCAGCAGCTTAACTTCATTAAAAGGTTGAACAAGGAACATAATTCACCCAGTTTTATCAAGGGTTACAGGTTATTCCTTTTCCCCTCTGTTGGTAAGCATAAAAAGTATTTTGTTCTTACTCTGATTCATTTCCAGTGAGTTTCTTGCTTAGTATTTCAAAACCATTAAAATTAAAGATGTGTATGGAAATTAATTTATATTTATTCTGGTACCCTACTTCCTACTTCAGTACTCCAAGACAGACAGCAACACAAAGCTACATAACCCAACTAATTGAGCCAAGATGTTGGTCCTTCATTCTGGAAGGGCTGTTCTTATCAAGATAATCTAAATGACGCATTTTCATAAAAAATTAGAGGACAATCATCTTGCTTGTTGCATGGGGAGTGGAGCTGAGCAGCTTCCCAAAGTCAACACTACCTCTCTACACCAACATCCATCTCTCCAAGAAAAACGGTACAGACACATTGACACGTACATACATCCATGTACTGACTAACAGATTGATTAAGAGGGACCCTGTCACAGCACCTCCCCTCAGAACACACACAAGGAGCTCCACCATCACTCACAGAGCCTCGAAGAAACAGAATTGGCATCCTGGTCCCAAACTTCTCATCCAGGGCAGTCACTGCAGACAGCAGCTGGTGGGCTTGCTTCCCGAAGTCCTGCAATCCACCATCAAACTCACTGGGGACTGCAAGGCTGCTGAAAGGCACAAAGGAAGCCAAGCTTAACACAAACACATCAAGGGCCCTCTCCCTTGCTCCAGATGTTGTCTACCCAGCGATTAATGAAATAATTACATGAAATAAGCACAAGTGATTACTTGCACTTTGTCTCTAATGCCAGTCCTAGTTCTATACATTTAAACACATTTAATTATTTACAGCAATGTAACTTTTAGACACATTTATATTTCTATCCATGTAACTTCTCAGGAAACTGCCCAACCCAACACTAAGTTCTCCATGACACTTACTGTTAAGAACATTGTCTCAGCAATGTTTTGAATTCAGGATTCAAATATTTGCAGTGGTTTGGGCATGCACAACATCTCTAACTGCACTTAAAAGCTTGTTTCTGTTTCTTTAAGAACATAAAGGAAAAAACAAAAACCAGGAGTAAAGAGCAACCCCATTAAAGGCTATGTAAGGGGTTTGCTAATGTATTTCTTACCGACTGAAAAAACCCACTGAAAAATTACTGGCACAAGCCGCTTGTAAGGAGAAAAATGAAAGTTACCTATTGCAAGTGATTTCAGTTCTGCAATACAAATTCACTACCTGGCTCTTCATTAGCACTGCAAGGTGACTGCAAAGAGGGCAATTATATTTTAAATTCTTTTTTTTACTTAGTTGTAGTAGAGGCCAGGCAAAGCTGTCAATCCTTGACACACAGAAATTCAGTAGCTAAGTTGATAAAACTTCTCCAGAAAGCACCACAGCCTAACATTTTGCCTGGGATCAGAAAGCACCAGGCTAACAGCAAGAGCAAGGAATGCTTTACTATAACTTCAGGGAAAGCTTTATTGTAACTACAGAAGCAAGTGACCAGGGTGTTTCTGTTCATACCTCTGTGACTATCAGCCTCCTGAGTCCCCCTCAGCACATCCACAAGATTATTAGCAAGGTTAAAAGAGCACACGTCAGCACTGGAGAACAGCTCCCTGGACACTGGAGCAATTTAGCCTTAGACACCTGGTACCACACACCATTTGCAAGTGTTGTCTTCTGGGATTAATTACCTAACAGGGCTTAAACTGATGAATAGGAGTGTTTTTCACCGAGTGTTGCTCTAAACTCCTTTTAGGAACTGTGATGCTGCTCTACTTCCAGGCTTCCCACAGCCTAACTTGGAGCTTATCACAGCTTGCTTGATTCACTAGGAAAAGGTTAGAGAGATGTTCAAAAATAAACCTCAGGCTGAACAGCTGCAAGATCAGATGTGTGAAAGTCAACTCTTTGAGATAATTTGCCTTGTAAGTCAGGCTGAGAGAATATAACCTCTAGGATCAGCCTTCAGGGAAGAAAGCTTACCTGGACCTGCAATTATCACAGCATTCTTCTGTGCCCATGATGCCAGAGGAAACCTTTCGGAGTTGTCTGTCTTCAAAATGAGAGAGGATGATTCTACCCAAGGGAACAAAAAGAATTCAATAGAAGACCAAGAATTCACACATTAAATTTATTGCAGAAAATCAAGTTGAAATCAGCATCATTAATTGATGCACTGGGGAACCTATTATTCAGCCTTGATTCCTCTAAAGAAAGTCTTTTTTTTAGAAAAGCAAACAAAGAAACATATAAATGTGCTGAAGGTTGTACTTTGGATACTGCTTATCATTATGGAATAGAATGTTCTGTGCCTGTAGAACACACTGTGAGTCTGAGATGCCTTCTGGTTACAACCCCCAGCTGTGCCCAAGTCCCAGCAGCTCTTCCCAAAGCTGCCTGCAGTGACAAAGCACTAAATAGGTTCCAGCACTCACTTCCTCCTGCAGCTAGTGGACACCAGGTACTTCTCCATCTTGGCCAACATCTTCAGCTTGTACAGCCGGAACATGTCGTTGCGGATCTCGCTCAACAGGCGTCTGAGACAGCAGCAAAAATGCAGAGCCTTAAATGCTGGCCACTACTCCCCTGTCTGATCCCAAAAATCAAACCATGCCAGACCATGCTCTCCAATTCACCAGGAAGAAGTAGAAAAAAAAATCCTACTAAAACCAGACCCAAGCTGCTGCCTGCCTCTCCACCGCCTTGATCCTCAGAGCAAGGGGTATACTCAGGAGAGCACTTGGAATTCCTTTTCTTCTAAACATTATCCCAAAGAGGCTAGAACAGCAGAGAGACAGAGAGGTTCTTCTAAGCCCACAGGATACTGAACTGCAGAGAGCCTGGGCCAAAAGGCCCTGAGGAGGGAGCAGAGGGCTGTGCCCAGAGCGTTACCTGTTGCAGGCCAGGTCTGTAGGAGTCCAGAGGACATGGCAGGCAGCGGGAAGGCCGTCACGCCCAGCTCTCCCTATCTCCTGGTAGTAGGATTCCATCTCCTTCGGGGCGCCGTAGTGGATCACCAGCCGGATGTCAGCCTTATTGATGCCCATTCCGAAGGCCACCGTGGCCACAACACACTGCAAAACAGGAGCCACGTGCCTGCAGGTGAGCCCCAGGAACGTGCCTGGATTAATTCACACAGGCTTGGTCAGAATCTTCATCCTCAAAATTCAGCCTGAACTACAAGAGCTTCAGAGTCACAGTGCTGGCCACAGCACAGCCATAGGAGGGATCATGTGATATGGCAAATGCAGGAGTGTTCTCAAGTAGCTGTTCTCCACAGGCACAAAACAAATCATGGAAAGGAACACAGGAAGTCCGAGGATATCTCTGCTGCCCAGGAAAGAAGCAGCTCACAGAAGTTGTGCTCTTGTTCCTGCCACCACCATTTTCCTTTAATGCCGTGCATTTTTGAGGCAATTACTACAGAAATTCCGAAGATAAGCCAAGAATCTTATTCCTGTCAGCACAGACCAGCAATTTCTTCACCCAGCATTGCAGGCAGAGGACATGGCTAACACAGGTTGATACTGCAATATTTTCTTCCACCAAAAACTCTGCAATTCTAAATAGGACCCAAGAGACTTTTGTTTCCTCCATACCTGAATTTCATCCCTCATGAACTGGTGGTGAGTGTCTCTCCTCTCCTTGTTCCCCATCCCAGCATGGTAGGTACCACAGGCCACGTTGAGTCTGTTCAGTGCAGACACCACCTGCTCAGTGGCCTTTCTTGTAGGGCAGTAGATGATCGTGGGGCCTTCAAACTCATACACAGAACTGCTGAAAATAACAACAACACGTAAAGATACAGAACAAAAAAAGCCACCTGCCTGTAAAAAAAATACACCTGAGGGACCAAAACCAGCTTAAATCCTTACCTTCCTTTCCTAGTTAGGAACTGCTTCAAATCCCTATAGATGTCACCACTTTGCTGCCCAACTTCCAGGTATAGGTTAGGTCTGTCAAAACTGGTACAGGTGACCTGGGGATTCCTCAGGTCCAGGCATTTCACTATGTCCTCCCTGATGGAGGGACTGGCAGTTGCAGTTAAAGCAATAATGGGGACCTGCAAAGACATGCAGAATAACCTTTACGACCTCTCATTGATCATTTTTTAAGACAAAAACCCCAAGAGTCTACTCATACACAACCTAAAGAGGCACTTGAATGTATTTACCATTGGATAAGTTCAGTCATTTGAAAAATATAGTTAATATTGAGCTTCTTGAACATTTTAGACCAAAGCTCTTGAGAGAGCAGACAGGAACAGAACACTTGAAATACAAAGTTTATTCACTGATGTGATTAGCTAAACTTAGGGAATACAGGATGACACAACAAAAGCATGTTAAGTTCAGGTCTAAATTTCTGAGCTTATGCACTACGTGCTTGAGGAGTGTCTAGAAATCAGTGGCATGTTCCTACAAGCCACACAGTCAGGCAAAACAAAATCCTCCCATATTAAACCAGAAGCTTAGGGACATCACTTTCCTCAGCATAGAGATCCAAAGCAATTTAAATCTCCTAAGTGTCTGGTAGTTCAAGTTCAGAACATCCTCTGTTTAAGCATTGGGAAAAACCTGCAAAGCCCCATCAGGGATGCTCCAACTCCCAGCTAGCATGGCCAGCACACCCAGAGCACAACACAAAAAGGCTGATAATTCCAAACTCACACAAACCCCTTCTCTTGTATCAGAAACACAATATAGCCAAACCTCACCGATGGCAGAGTCTTTTTTAACAAGCCTAAATTCCTGAAGGAGCTCCTGAAGTCGTGGCCCCACTCAGAGATGCAGTGAGCTTCATCCACAGCTATGAGGGTGATACCTGGGGGACAAATCACAGCACAGCAAGCTCCAGCTTTCCTGAGAAACCATCAGCAGTGCTGTAGTTTTTGTCCCCAGAATGCTTTCTGCTGCACCACCTTTAAGGCCTCTTTCATAAAGAAGGGCCAAGAGCTTTCACAGTCTCCCCCCACCTCAATCCAAGCTCCAGACATCCAACATCCCTCACACAGATCAGAATCTCAAGCTCATTCCAGTAGGACCTTTTCCCACTCACTGCTTCTCAATCACAGTCACAAGTAACCATCACATATGTCATTCATTGTACTTTCTGGACTGCAACACAAAGCCCAGTTGTCTCAGACCAACAGTCACATATGATTTTTTTTATCAGTGACAGGATCTTGTGTGATGAACGGGAATAAATGGTGTCACTACTCTCACCAAGAAATGGGTGAGCAGTCTCCAATTACCAAAAAGGCTTAAACATAATTATCAATTTAAGCTGCCTGGCAACTCACCCACAGTCTTAGCTCCAACTTACCAACAGTTTGGTGAAGGTCCCACAGTAACTCTAAGTTGCCTGAACAAAACTCTGGAGTCATGTATATGACTCTGTACTGACCCCTGAAAGATCAGAAAAAAAACCACTGACACAGAAGAGAAGACCCCAGACAACTCAATTCAATAAAATCATGACTGCATTGAAAAACAATATGAGAAAAACAGATTTCTGAGGGCAAATAAGAGGAATTAAGTTAAGACCAGAGAAAACACTCCATAACCACAGGAATGCAAGGCATTACAGGAAAAGGAACACCAGATTTGCCAGCTTTAGAATAAGAAGGGACTGTTGTGTTGATGACAGATATAGGTCTAAAACCTGACTAAATCAGGTACACATCACAACACTGCTGAGTCAATAAGCTCCATCTCCCCAGCCAAAAGGCACAGGAAGGTGGCTGTAGGCTCTCACACAGCCTGGGGGAATGCAAACAGTATCCAGAGTGCCAGGGCCCAGGGCTGGGCCAGAACCAGGAGTTTCAGTGATGATAGAGCAGAGAGACATCCTATCCCCAGCCTCCCCACCTCCAGCACCTCTGTGTCACAGCATAGAGTACCAGAAAGCTTGGCTAAAACTCACCCTTTGATGGAATCCTTGACCTGTTTCGACTGAGCTGAACCAAGGAAACAAGCTGGAATCCCTGTCATTCTGCAGAAATAAAAAAGCATAGTCATGAACAGACTCACTCTCTGGAAGCTTTAGCTTCCAGCCTGTGCCAGCATTTCTAAAGGAAGTTCAAGCTGTGAGGTCAGAGACTACTTTCTTCAAGGATCTTTGTGTGAAACACCTTTTGAAAAAGCACAAGCAGTGCATGGCTCTTCCTGCCACCCACATGCTCTTCCACTGCCCTTCCAGCAGTCCCCACAAGACACATGCTGTTAGTAGCAATCAGAGTAAGGAAGGCCATTTTCCTTGCACAAGCTGACAAGTAAAACATCCAAAAGAATACGTTAAATATATTTCCTTTAACTATTCACTGCAGCAGTTCCTCACATTTGGATGTAAGCCTTGCTAGCCTACAACTTTTTACCTTGTTCAGTCTTTTGCCACCCACTGATGTTGCATCTGCTATTTGAAATCAGGTGACTGGTTTTCAATGAGATAATAACTACCAGCCCAAACAATTAATATTTCACCTCTTAAATTGGTGATTTGCTGCATTATCTCAGAGCCCTTGGTTCCCACAGCTGCTCAGTCCAAACTGCAGCCAGACTGACAAACTGCTGCAGTTTGTAGAAATTCAGTCTCCCCGGCCTTCAAAATGAATGACCCACTGGGAAGGTAGTGAATAAATCCCTTCCACTGAGGAAAACAGTGGAAAACTGAAAGCAGCAGCTGAACATAGACACCCTGCTGAGTAATAGTCAAGGAGCTCAGGCTGTCCAGCCATTCATCTGCACATAAGCCACAACATGCGGCAGAAAACACCACACATAATGGATGTTCTTTGCTTCAAAACACCTTCATATCCCCTCTTTCACAAAAGGCTCATTCTTCCCAAGGTGGATAAGGCAGGAATGAACCACACAGCTCAGCATGAGTCCCACACCTTCAGTGAACAAGTGTCAGAAGTGAACAGCTCTTACAATAGAGGTGAACACATGTGGAGAAATCATTATCAGGTACTAAAAATCAAAGAGATGTATCTTGACAACACATAAAGCCACTCGTGTCAGAGTGATTTGGTGTCACCCACAAGTTCCCCTGTCAGATCTCTTAAGACGTGAAGAGGCCAGGTGTTAGGAGACCAGCTACACTGTCCCTCTTGAAAGCCTGTGCTGTAGCTTTCATCTGGATTGCCTACAGCTTCCAGCTATACTGGGTTCAGATGTCACTGCTCAGACCCAAAACAAGCCCTACCAAACTTTGAAATGAGCTCCCCCATAGCTTTGGTCTGGGCACAAAAGGCCTGTGAATCCAGAAATAAATGCACCCATCCTTCGCAACCTCAGCCTCTGGTTCACCTATGTGGCAAATGCAGGGATCTGAGACTGCTGACAGGGGCTGTGTGTGCTCCTTGAGAAACAGACACTCTGCAGCTGGCACACAAACAGCCTGCTGTACACCAAGCTGCAAATGGGAGACAGCCAGGAAGGCCACAGGCAGGACCCCCCTGAGCCCATGGGGCATGCAGCAGCAGCCTGGCACTGCCACCACGTCACTTACGTCAGCTGCAGCACCTGGTCCTCCATCAGGGAGATGAGAGGGCAGATGACAACTCCCGTGTGTCCAGTGTAAACAGGAGGAAACTGGTAGCACAAGCTCTTTCCATAGCCTGAGAGAGGAAAAACAAGCACAAGTGAGACACCATGCTTCCTATGCAGTTACAACAGACAGTTCTAACACCTTGGTGAGCCCAAAAAACCAAGCCATGTTTGTTTCACTGTTCTCCCCACAAAAAGGGAATGACTTTCTATTGTTTCTTAGGATGCAATGGTAACTCACCAGTTGCCATGACAACAAGATTATCTCTTCTATCTTCCAAAAGAGAATTGATCACTTTCCACTGGACCCTTTAAATTAAACAAAGGGGAATATGTGATTTTTGCCACCACGGATAACAAGTAAATTGTATGAAACTGCATATTGTGTTGAATTGTGCGTTAAAGGGACCCTTGAGGCTGCCTCAGAGTGCTGTCTTTGCATGCTGCAGCCACTCAGACACTCCAAGTACTGCAGGCAGGGCCACGAGTGCCAGAGTGGGGATCTCGAACAGGACTCGGGCAAGCAGCACTTGAAGCAGACACTCACAGGAGATCACAAATAATACCTGCAGTTTTCACAGTGCTTGTGGATCAGTTATGTCCAACACAAGAGAGTGTGAACAAGGCCTGGATTTGTTCGATACCATTTTTTTCAAGTAGGCAGTAATAAAAACATCATCCAGGCTGAAGGAAGGGCAGGAGCACCTATACCAGAGAGTCCATTTTAACAGAAAATATACTCACGGTTTAAATGAAGAATGCCCAAAATAGGTCTTCAGACACATGATGTGGCTTTCTCCAGGCTCTGGTAGCAATGGATCTTAAGTGGGAAAGAGGAGAAAACACTCATTTGGGATTAAATTTTAAAAAGATAAAGGACTGTCTCCACAAACAACAGTCTGCTCATGGTTCATGATGCCCAGGGGTTAGAATTTGGGCAATTCCTGTGAAAAGAGAGATATCAGACTCCAGATATTCTCAGGCTGGAATGAAGGATTAAAAAAGCAGAGCCTCCTCAGAGACCCTGTATGAGGAGGAGAACATATGGCTTGGTTAATGAGACAAGGCAATAGGACTGCAATGCATAACTGCATCATCTGGAACAGGTTCATCCAAACAAGCCAAGGTGTGCTTCTCCTCACATGTCAGCTGCTTTTCCCCATTTGATTTCTCTCCAAAAGGAGAGCCCCAAAGCAAGTCAGAATCACCCCCAAGGCAGAATTTCAGAGCTGTGCCATTCAGCAGCAACAGGAGAAGAGCACAGGCAGACAGGGGAGGCATCACTTCCTTCATGCTGTGCTCTGAGCAGGTCCCCCACGTCAGTTTTACTCCCATGAAGCAGACATCAGCTGATCATGGCACAACTCCACTGTCTTGCCAAGCACACCTTGGTATTCTCATCTTGACATAGCCCAAGCTCCCCTTAAAATCCAGGTGAGCTTCATCTTCCCATTTTGAGAAACCAACTCCTAAAAGTCATTGTGCTTCCATGGCTGCTTCTACAGACAGTGATTTTTAAGAATTTATTTTACTATGCATTAAGATTTTTAAAAAACCATACCAAAATATTCCTCCTCCTCTTCCTCAACGCCTTCATCTTCATCACCATCCGGTGCTACATCCAATTCTCTATCAGGAGTTTTCCTGGCTTTGCTGGACTCTCCTTCAGGTAGAACTCCTTCACAATCATCTACATCTTTGAGAGACTGAGAAATTAAGAAAAAAAAAGTTATTTTGGAGCATGGATAAAATGCCTCTCTCAGGTAACACAATATGGGAACCAAGTTTTAATCTAGTTATAACAACTTTAATCTTGCGGGTGGATCAAGTCCGAACTGGTGTAGTAAAGATGACACAGGAGGCAAATGATACTCCAGTCTAACCCCAGCAAAGTGAATTCTTTAGGCATCCAAGTGTTTATTCTATCCCTCCTCTGTAAGCAGCATTGTTTTGTTTCATATTCCCTCCCCTTAACCATGATCCACTCCACTGTGATGCCAGAGCAGCATCATTAGGAAAAAAAATTGAAAAATAAGCCCTGAGGCACTCACTTTCAGCATCTCCATTTCCAGCTCTTCATCACTCTCAATGACACAGGACACGTTTTGTTCATTGTCTGTGGAACACACCTCCTACAAAATCAACGTGACTCTCTTAGGAGCAAAGTAATTCCTATTTTACCTACAGCCTTCCAACCTTTTGTACCTTCTATAAGCCACTTCTCCCTATGCTTTAACTTCTTACCAAAGATAATTAAGCCCAACATTCAGCTCTGAGGCCTGTCCATTAAAAAGAAAATATCTGAAAGAAATATTAGAACTTAACAAGTTCTCATTACCTCAGGTGCAACTTCATTGACCAATTCCTTCACAGCCTGACATTCCAAGACCTGAAGCTCTTGCTCAGTGATGTCCAGGGACATGAAGTCATCTCTGTCCTCTTTGTCTGTAGATCTGGCTGCTGAAGGCTCATTTTCCAGAGCAGTGTTACCTCTCTGTGCCTCCTCTCCACCCATTTCTTCGTCCCAGAGGACAGCCAGCGTAGCATCAGAGCAGATGTTGAGGTCACCTTCAGGTTGCTCAGCACATTCTGCTTTTTGTGCTTTGACATTTGCTGACTTGGCTTCAAAACATGTTCCATCTGCACCACAGCTCCTCTCCAGTCCAGAAGTGGAACCTGAGCCCAACAGGGTGGTTTTCAGGGCACTGATGTTCTCTGATATCTCAGCTAGTATTTCTGCAGCCCTAGGAGGTAAAATCAAGGAAGGTAAGACAAAATTACAGAGGCAGTTACAACGTTTCAGAACAAAATTCAGCCAACTTCAGTATCAAAATCCCTTGCAATTAGACCAGTGAAAACACATATTCCTACATATAAAAACCACATTTTCTTGGAAAACAAACACATAACAGATGCCTGTTCAAACACATGCACTTTGCTGTGTGGAACCTCGGAGATCAAAAGCAAAACACTGATTGTGGAGGTAGAGACAAGTCAGTAAAAAACTGACCTCTGGAAGTTTTCCAGTTGTCCAGAAGACTCAGGGATGTGAGAAGCCAGGTCTGTTATCTCTTCAGCCAGGGAAGCCAAGCGCTCCTTCACACCCTCAGATGTGCCATCTGTAACAAGTGCAAGAACTGGTTACTTTGTAATAATTGGGGTCTAACATCTCCATGCAAAGAACTCACATTCCTGTGACTGCATTCCTGACAAAATCTACAGCTAGTAAAACAGCATTTTCCAGGGCTTAAAAGCCAAGCACAGAGAATCAGGCCAAGCTTCCAAGTATTTCAGTATTGCATCTCTTCTATTACACAAGCTCAGGGAAAACAGGTACACAATGGGACCAAGGCAATCCCTCCCAGCTTCCCTCCAGCTCCTGGAAAAGAGCTGCTAACACAGAAATGCTGACTAAACCAAGGCCAAATCCTGCACCTCAGATCAAGGGGACAGCACAGCCACTTCTGCTTTTGACAGGAAAGTAAAATTCAGCCAAAAAAAAAAAAAAAGGAAACAAACCCCTCGCCACCTCTTTTTCAGCCTTAAGCTGTAATGTCTTCTTTATGAAACACAGAACTGAACAAAAACTAAGATTTTAAAATCTCCTCTGATGAAGTAAATAATGTTAAGCTGCTGTAAAACGTTTGGGTCCTATTGATATGCCTCAATAAAAACATTACTTCCTAACACGGTTTGTTTTGTGTCCCTATTTAATCTTAAATTAAGGATTTGAGCCTGCATCCGCAGCACTGAAATTAACCCACTGAAGTGTTTCCATAAACAAACCAGAATGACAGCGGGAATCCTTCCCATCTCTGTGTACAGAAGAGACAAACACAAACAAACATCCTGAGAGTACCCTCCTACATCCTATGGAAAACAGTCACAGAGTATGGTTACCCTGGGCATCCAAGACCTCTTCCCATCTGCTCCCTCTGCACATCATCTGTAATCACCAAGAAGCCAAACAAACCTGACACTATTTTTTTATATATACATTTATTTCCCTGCTGGGAAATGGAATATGCAATTGTACATAGAATAAAATCCTTATGCCTGGATGGACAACTTACCTTTGCTCATGCTATATAATTTCTGGTCACTCTTATTCATATTTTTCAGTTTTTCATAAACAATGTAGCCAGCCTGGGAGGGAAAAGAAATAATTAGTACTCTGTACTCCACAGAGAAAAAAACAACAACCAAAAATTAATCAGGAGTTAATCAGGCAAATCATGGCACCAATACAGCGTGACCAGCAGAATTCCAAACTGGAATAGGGCTCACATCATCTTAATTACTACCCTGACTCCATTGTCCATCAGGTCCAGGTAACATGTTACAGAGTGCTGCACTAAGGGCCAAATGCTGCCTTGGGACTCCCACTGGAATGGATACTCTCACACAGATCCCAGAGTGGGTAATCTCAGCAAGCTGGCTGCACACAGAAAGCTCCCAGTACTCAGCTCCCGGTCCCACCATCTGCTCACCTCATTCAGATTTCATGCCTTGCTCCAGGAGAAGAGCTACAAACACACCAAGATGGATTCGGAGTGTCTAGTATTTCCCTTGGTACGAATAATGAGTTCTAACAGAAAAACACAGCCTAAAGCCAGCAGTGTGCTAATTAGGCTACACGTGTTGAAAAAGGAACTAGTTACTCCCTCATGTTTTCCTGGGAGGCTCCAAAAGGCAGGCCAGGTGATCTGAGCATACTGGGAAACATGCACTGCCTGGAAAAAACGGCTACAAAAGCTGAACCCGGCACAAAAAAAAAAAAAAAATAAAATGGTTTCTATACTGTTCTGGGTCTTCACAGGTGCTAAATCCTCCATGGCTGAACTTTTATCTAAATGAGAAGTCAGAAAGGAAACCACTGTCCCACTTCCCTTCCTCTAAGCCTAGAAATAAGAGACTGAAGGGATTTTTTGTTTCTTTGCCATAAGGAATGATTTTCTCCCAGGAAGCAGGGGTGGCTTCTGGTAGCATATTGGTATATCTGCACCCTTCACAGAACTGCAGATAAACCAAAATTTATCCAAAATACTGAAAAAACAGGAACTTCTGGAGAAGCACAAAACTCATACCGAACTCAACTCTTCCTGACAATCCATATTGTGGTTCTCCTGTACTAGCCTCAAGTGAAGGCAGTGTTTCTTCAAGCTGGTTTTAAATTTCACCTTCCATACTATATTTAACGAGATTTGGGTTTGTTAGCAGCTAAGGAAGATGACCAAACCAGAAGCAAAAGTATCTGAAAGTGGTAACAAGCTCCAGGGAATACCTGCAGACAAGGGACTAAAGAAATAACCAGCAGCTAGGAGCACACTGGAGAAGGGATTTACTCCCAGAGGCTGGAATGCTGATCCCCTGTGGTACATACATAGGCATCTGTGGCTGCATAGAGCTTCTGCTCCTCGTTGAGTGGAAACTTTCCCCAGTTGCTGCAGCGGACAGACTGATCCTTCAACAGCTGCCTGCCAAAAAGGTGCTTCACCAAGCCATTCAGACTCCACGTCTCCTTGCACTTCAGCTGAGGAAAAAACCCAAACAAAACACCAGAAGCAGAGGATTTGTTTAAAAAGGAAAGCATCTGCACCTCCCCAAAAAGAACAAAGTGTACTCAATCCCTTGTTAGAAGCAAAGGCCTCTGGGTTAGTCAAATCATACTCAGTTTTTCAAAGCAGTAACTCTTCTCAGTGCTGTCACACTATCAAAAATACACAGCATCTATACAAAACAACCTCTGGGTTGATAAAATAGAAGCCCTAGACTTAAACAGCACCCCCTCTCTCCTCCAGGATTTTCCTGTTATTTGCCTTTCTAATCAGAAAAACTCAGTATCAAGCACCGGGGATTTATCTATTAAAAACACAGGAATATTGAAGTCTGCCTGTGCATGCTGGACATCTTTTGTCAGGCTCAAGTCAAGCACAAAGTAGAAGAGCACAGCTCCAGCCCATGAGTCCCAAGTCTCAAAAAGCCACCCTCCCCAAGCCTCCAATTGCCTTTGCAGTCCTTTGTCAGCCACAGTGGCTGCACTCTACTGTCTCCAGAGCCAGTCTGGGAAACTTGGCTTCAGAGACAAGGATCCAGGCCTCATGGGCACAGCCTGCTGCAATTCCAGCTTGGAAAACGTGCCCAATCGTGGAGCTGAGCAGCAGCAGTCCATTGCCTCGAGCCTGGTATAAAAAAAAACCTGCCAAGTGTTCTTTTTAGGCTCCCCCAGCCCTTCCCCTTCCATTGTGCCATTATACGTAACTCTGCTCTTTTGTTCTCTTTCAAGTTTATTTTTGGTTTGTTTTCTCTTTAGCAGAAGACTCTTTAGCTGCTATCACAGATCACATTGCTCGTGTTCATAACATTGTCCTGAGCCCAATGACAGGATAAAAAAAAAGGGGTGACTGAGAAAACTCCAAGGTGGAGAAGTAACAGCTCCTCTTACTACTTGAGCAAAACAGTTAACTTGTATCATTTCCAATCCACTAGGAAGGGAAACTCAGCAGCAGCTCCTATGAAACGCACTGCCCCCCTTGTTGGTGCTGCATCACAGAAGCAATGAGAAATGTGTGGAGAGAGCAAGCACAGGTAAGGAGATCCCTGGTGCACACAGATAGAAAAGCTTTAAGGGATGTGCTAGAAATAAGAATTATTTGGAAAGCAATGAACCTTTGTTCAATGCAGGGACACCTGTGCTGTCTTTGTAGGGAAGGGAGCCAATCTCTAACACAGAACTGAAATTCAGGGTGTGCCAAATGCAGCACAACTAGTAAACAACAGCTCACCAGGTGCTGGAAACAGCACCCACACCAGAGCTGAGCTGACACCAGCCTGAGAAACACAGGAATAGAGATACTCCTACAGAAAATCTACTTCCAGATTGCAGGGCAGAAAACACCTCTGCAGGGAGAACTTGAAGGAAGACCTTGATGCCTCCCTCAGGCACCCAGCAAGCCATGGCAGCAGGGCTGCCTTCTTGTACCCTGTCTATGAGGCTCAGCCACTGCTGGGACAATAGCACCACTGCCAGCAGAAGGATCTGGCCATTTCCATCACTCAGAATTAAAGGAAAGGCACCTGCAGCTGAATTCAAAAGGTACATCTCTTAAATACTTAAAGCAAACAGATCTGAGAGGGGACAGATGTTGATTAAAAACTGGCTCACTGAAAGACAGTACTTAGTTCTGCAGGATTTGAGAAGGGTTTCTAAACAGCTTCTAAATAAGTTACAATAGCTATCTGCTTTATTCCACAGAATACATTTGCTATGGGAATGGAACTCCAATCAAGACAAAGAAGCCTCCTTTTGCACAGCACCATACCAAGATTCCCTCCCACAACAAAAAGATTTAAGTTTTACTTTCTCATTAGCAACGTCAGCCAGCTCCACAAAGCTCTTCAGTTTGATTTCAAAGTCACTCATCAGCTTCCATTGATCTCCCTCAATTCCTACGCCAACCTTTTTAATTTTTTCATCTTCCAGCAGCCTTTTGAGTCCCTTGGGAAAACCTAAAATAGATTAAGCCCAAACATGAGAAACTAAATACTGCAAGATGCCAGAAAACCTAATGGAAATGACAAAACCCAAGCACAAAGGCCATCTGCAAAACCTTGTGCTTTTAAAGGAAAAGCCACCAAAGTTCCCCTGTTTATCCGATTTCCCTCTGTAATGACTGAAAACCTCAACTGCTTGTGATGGATCATCTGCAGACAAGCAAGAAGGAGATACTTGAAATACACAGATCATCCTGCACCTGTAAAAAAACAAGTAAAAAAAAAAAACAACCCAAAACCTTATTTGTCTGATTGTTAAATTACACAACAAAAAAGCAACCCCTCACTAGAAAATATAATTTAATTCTCTAAATTCAGTGTTCATTACATTAAATCAAGTATCATTTTACTATTTTCTTCACAGTTTTTGCTATTTCACATTTCTGGGCAACAGTTTAAACCATAAGCATGGGAAATCACCAGAAGCACAGATTCTCTGGAGACAAACTCAGAGCTAAGGCTGGGCTGCTCCAACAACAGCATTTGGCAAACAGAATTCACCAACCAGATGCTGTGCCAAGCCCAAACATGTCACTCTTGTCAGCAAGCAAAAACCCACAACATTTCAAAGATGCACACAGATACTGAGCATTATATTTTGATTTCTCCCAAACTGATGGCACAGCAATCCTGGATCAAAGGGTATTTTCAAGCTTACAGGACTGAATTAAAGCAGGCAGCTTTCTCATCTCATTTTCTACAGGAAGAACAGCCACAGACACTTCATCCTTGAACAGTAACAGCCTTTTCCTCCCCTGTGTGTTTGCTCCCATTTAAAATTCAGAGCATCTTATTTAAATCCATACCTTCAGGACCCCACAGCTGGATACCCTGAATTAGTCTCAAGTGCAAATCTAGTACCTGCAAACACACAGAGCTGCACAGGCACACAGTGCTCATCTGCCTTGGGCTTAATTTCTAAAATCACCTTTTCTCAGTCCTGCAATATGCATTTATGTACTTCAGCAAACACTTGGCATCACTGATCTCATTTCTGCACAATTATCTCTGCCCTGTGAAGGCTGCCACTGCACAGGTACATCTGCAGCTACAGCCAGTCAGCTGTGCTGTGGACTGGGAAATGGCAGATCCACCTCAAAGCATTAAAAAATAACTGGTAAAACCCCCCCAAACAGCAGCAGCCTGGTGCTGTGAGATGCAGACAAAGTACAGCATTTCCAAAGCATGTCAGCCATAGGAAAAGATGGAAAATCCTCCACACAGAGAGAGAATTCAATCAAATAAAAGCCTAAAACATACTCAGCTAGTTTGCTGTACAAGGGATTTTCATCTAAGGGAATCACCATCATTAAAACCGTCCAGTCTGGGCACTCCCCAGTGGAGGGCTCACACCCCATTTCCACCACACCTCATCCCTAGAAAAGTGCTAACAAAAATCAAAAAGTCTAAGTTGAAGACTGTGCAAAACTCTGACCAATCTGAGAAACAGGTCACATTTTGAGAAAACTGTAAAGAAACAAAAAAACCCTAAAAACTGGAAAACTACATACAATCTTCCCAATAAATAAATAAATGTGATTTTGTCACAAGAACTCCCAATTCCTCCTGCAGGAGAAAGTTCTTTCGCTAAGACTTACTGCTTTTATTGTGGTTTGGCCAGCATTTCTGCAGATGATACATATTGCCGTAATAAGCAGAAATTGGCTCTGGTCCCTGCACAAGTCACTCAGTTCAAAGTGCATCCTCCACTGGCAAGAACAGGCATTTTGGAAAAGCATCCAGAAGGAAACACCACCTTTTGCTGCACCACAGCAGCCCACGTGCAGCCACACAAACATCTCCCCTGCCAGAAGCAAAAGCATTCCAGCTCTTTATGGCCTTTCTTTCCTCAGCTTCCTCTCCTCACATCATTTTCCTTTGTGCTCTCGAGCCTCCCTGACGGAATAGCCTCCAGCAATTAAATTTTCCACCCCATTTGCTCTAAATGACAAAGGATTGAACACCAACATTAAAATTATCGCTATTATACCTCAGCATGAGTCCTCCAGGGAAATCAGAAACCTCTCATAGGCATAGTTTTAATCTAACACTTTAAACCAAAGGTTATAAAATTGCCATCCCCTTCCCTCATGCCTATTTTCCCAATTTGGAAGCTTTTATTCACATCCATAATGAATTCAGCCTCTGCTAAGCACACTCCCTTCTCTCCCCACAGCTGCATCACACCAGGTACCCAGCATTCTTTCCCAAAGCTGATGTCATATAATGCAGGAATTGGGAATAAAGAGCACAAGAGCCATCATTTTTGAGGCTTCTTGTTGAAGCCAAATTAAAAAAAAAAAAATCAAAAAAAACCAAACCCAAAACAAAAAATCCACAGTCTGCTCTATTTAGGTTCACTATTTATTGTGGCACTGAACAGAAAACTCATTATATAGGAGCAGGGAATTAAATTTTTAGAACTGGAATAAAATAGTCTCTCCCAGACAGAAAAATAATCCCCAAGTAAGACTCTTCTCCCCTGTTCAGAACCCACACCCTGTTTTCAAGCACACATGGCAAGATTATCTTAATATAGAGATAATTAAGATGGTCTCAATGTATAGGCATCACTCAAAAAATAAATCCCTTCATTATAGGTGGGAAAGGGGAGAAAAAGGATGGATTTTTACTGTCCCATGTAGCAGGATATATTAGCCACTGCCCAAGGCTTCAGTTCAAAGTTACCCACAAGGAACAGTGAGCAGTTCACGCCCTAAATAAGGGAGGAAGTTCAGTACCTGCCATGGAGGAGACATGAAACAAGTAGCACTTGTCCTCAGCAACACACATCTGGATCACAGCTGTTTTGGCCATCTTGCCTTTGGTGTACGATGGTGGCCATTCAATGTCAAACCCCACGGCAGCCCCAGCTGACAAACTCTGCCTGGAAAGGAACAGACACCCCTCACATTTCTCTGCATCAGCACTTAGAACACCCGGCACGGACGGCAGAGGCACATTGGCTGGGACTCCCTCCATGTCACACGGGCAAGGTGTCACACAGAAACCATTCCTCAGCTTGGAGCAGCTGGTGCTGATCCACAGAGCCACCTGGAACACTTCCCAACTCTGCAGGCCTGTCTGCAAACACTACTGCAGTTATTTATTTAATTTAACACACACTGTTCATGAATAACTGCAGGTTGGGGGTGCAGAGAAGGACACTCAGCAGTCACCAGCATGGGCAAAGCAAGCACATGAAAATAAACTGATTTCCTACCCGTGAAATCAGAGTAGGATAATGGGAAATAAAGCCATCTTAAAACACCTTTCCCACACCATGCCCTTCTTCCCTGGCTCAACTAGACTCGCAAATTTCCTCCCTCTTCCCCCTCAGCACTTTAGCCCCCTACTACTAAAACCTGGCCACACAGGCCTCAAGGACAGCCAGAGGCAAAAGACGATGGAATGTTTTTTATTCCTTTGAAAGGTTCTTCTTGATTCACCCCATCATCCCTCCAAAGACAGTCCCTTATTTATCGCACAGCACGTTTTGTACAGAATTCTTTTCCCCCAGCAATGTGAGCTGTGCTACACAAAAAAGGGAAAAATAATGATGTAATTGCACCCCAAATTTACTGTCTTTTCTTTAAACATACAGTCCCAAGTCAGGAACGAACACTTCTCCATGGAGTCACTGAAGCTCATAGGATTTCCCAGGCTGTGAAAGGCACTGGAGCCCTCACAGCTCCTGCTCTGAGGGACTGAAAGATTCAGCAATGGCAGCCCCCACCAACAAGGCCAAATGGGAAACTACTCCCAAGGGCCCAGTGCCTTCCAGAAGGAAAGGGGCAGTCAAAGGAAAGAAGAAAAAAGTGACTATGAGCTGTTACCTGATATCTTCTGAGAGAAGAGAACAGTCACTGGCTTCGTAGCTGTAAACAACAGTGCCGCAGAACTCCAGGAATGGCAGCCCATCCTCCAGAACACTCCTCTGGGCACCAGGCTTCTGGCAAACAAAATTTGGGGCAGATTGCTCATCTGCCACACCAGGGACACCCATCCCAGCCAGGCTCACCCAGCCCCTGCAACAACACATTTGGGCTCCTGCCCCAACTTCTCTACTGAGCTCTGAGCACTCAGCCAACAAAAACTCAAAGTTACTGTCATATCATCTGATAACTTTTACTAGCCAAGCTACTAACCATTTACTAATCAACTCACCATTTACTCTCATTCTGTGGAATTAATTAATCATTAATTAATTTTCTAATTGTTGAAGTTGTTTCAGGTGTTACAGGGATAGCCCCTTCTCGTGGCCATTTTCATGCACACAGAAAAAAAAAAACCCCAACGACACAGCAACACTTTTGGGACATGAAAAACTGATGAACAACTAATTCAGCTAGCACACCTGAGCAGCAAATCATCCTGGAACATTTACCATGTGAAGGCCACCAGAAGAGCCTTCCCAGAACCAGCTCCCCTGCCAGGCCACAACTCCAGGTCCCAAATTAAAGGGGAGGAGAAATCCCCCATCTTCACTGATCTCCCACATTCCTGGGTGAGCAGCAGGAACATCAAAATGCCCTCAGAAGCACAGGCCTAACTAAAAGCACATTCCCCAGAGCTGGGTTAGACTGCAGAGAGCCACAACTTACCTTTTTGTGCCCCACAGAAGCTTCCTCCTGGCTCTCTGTGAGCATCCACTGGGGATACCTACCTCGCAGGCCAGCAGCTACCACATCCATTTTTGGCACATTTCTGTGATTAATAAAAAGAAGAGCAAGAAATCAGAACAGCAAGTTCAATCACTATTATCAGTGTCAACATAATCACTATTTTAATTTTTAAATTTATGTTCAAGGCTAAGCAGAACTCTCCCTTGGTGTGCAGCAGCACAACCAGCTGCCCCCTCCATTTCAACTCCCAAAAGGATTCTGACACTAAAACAGGGACATGGCAGTACCTCTGTTTTACAGCCACTCAGTTCTTCGGACTGGGACGGCCCAGAACAGAATGGAGCAGCGCAGAAGCTGGAAATACAGGACATCCACAGCCCCTCAAACCAGCCGCAAGTTCCAGAGCACCCTCGGCACCCACGCAGGCCCCCGCACCACCTCCCGCCGCAGCACCACCCACCTGCCCAGCGCTAAGCCGACAGCCGGAGCTCGGGAGCGCTCAGCACCCAACGGAGAGCGGCCATCCAGCTCGGGGCTCCTCGGGAAAACCGGCAGGGGACATGGACACGCCGACACGTCCTCGCACAACGCCTAACACGCCTGATTCCCACAGGAAAGCGCACCCTCAGCTCTAGCCAGGCTGCCGGGCCTCCTGGGAGCGGCTGTCCTGCCCACCGTGCCCAGCGCTGCCCTGTTGTCCCCCCGTGTCTCCACCGCTACACCCGTTGTCCCCCAGCGCAGCAGGCCGGCGGCAGCCCCGAGCGCTGCCCAGGGGCTCGGGGCGGGCCCGTTCCGCCGCCGCGGCCTCTCCGTGCCCGGTACCTGGGAGCGCCTGGCCGCCCTCACGGAACCCGCGCCGCGCGCGCATTACGCGTCACGCCGCGTCGCGCTCTGAACGCGCCATAAATGGCGCCCCTCCCGCCCCGCCTTCGTTCAGGTTACCCGAGGTGACGCGCGCGCGCGGTGCTGCGGCGGCCGCGGGGCACTGTGGGTGTTGTAGTCCCGCGGCCGTGAGGGCCGCGCACCCCCCGGCGCCCCCCGCGCTGCCGCC
>VWZV01011493.1:76951-136566 GCA_013397155.1 Irena cyanogastra
TGGGGCACCGGGGGCGTTCGGGGGCGGCATTGGCAGCACTGGGGGGCACTTTGGGGGCTCTGGGGGCAGTACTAAGAGCACCGGGGGGCAGTACTGGCAGCGCTGGGGTGCAGTTTTGGGGCACTGGGGGCGAGGGGTGAAGTTGTGGGAGCACTGGGGCAGGAGGTGTAGTGATGGGGAGCACTGGGGGGGAAATACTGGGGCGCTTGGGGGCCAGGAGGGCAGTACTGGGGCAGTGGGGAGGGCAGTGAGAGCACCAGGGGCCGATACCAGGGCAGTGAGGGACCACGGAGGCAGTGGGGCAGTACTGGGGCGGAAGGAACTGAAGCCTTGGGGGCACTGGGGAGGAGATGCAGCGGCGAGGGGGGCTCCGTGGGTAGCGGCGGGCAGGAGGGCAGTGCTGGGAGGAACCCTCCCCGTGCCCTGGGAGGAAGAGCAGAGGGGGTGATGGAGGGGGAACGCAGCGGCGAGGGGACAGACCCTGCAGAGGGAAACCGCAGCCCTGGGAGAAGAGTGAGTGCCCCCCGAAACAGGGCACTCTAACCCACCGCCGTGGGGCAGCTGGAGGCTCTGTAGTACCACAGGGGGAGGACAGGGGGTCTGCAGGGCAGGGAGTACTGCCGGGGGGTGCCGCTGGAGTCAGGGCTTCCTTGTCCGGGAGCCGGAGCACGGGAGGGGAAGAGCGCCCGGGATCCTCCGCTGCGATGCTGCGTGCCAGTGGCAGCGGAGAGGGATGCAGGAGCCTTTGTAGGGAGAGCGGCGCCGAGCGGAGCCGCTGCCGAGGAGCTGAGCAGGCCCCTGGTGCTGATGTTGTCATCTGTGTCTCTGTTGTGTATTATTTCCAGTTGATTGGTAAAGATGGAAAGAGGGAGAGGAGGAGGAGGAGGAGGAGGAGGAAGGAACTTGGGAGGCTCTGGCCTGCACAGGAACATTTATTCCCAGTCCCAACAGCAGTACCACTACCCGGCCTCCTCCCAGGGGAGCTGCATGGAGATCCAGGAGCTGGCCTCCAAGAGGGTGGACATCCAGAAGAAGCGGTTTTATCTGGATGTGAAACAGAGCTCCCGCGGCCGCTTCCTGAAGATCGCTGAGGTCTGGATAGGAAGGGGCAGGCAGGACAACATCAGGAAGAGCAAGCTGACCCTCTCCTTGTCTGTGGCTGCCGAGCTGAAGGACTGCCTGGGGGACTTCATCGAGCACTACGCCCACCTGGGCCTGAAAGGCGGCCATGGCCACCGGCACGAGCACAGCAACGACAAGGAGCAGCATCCCCGGAGGCGGCCGCAGCACCCGCCGCCTTCGCCCCCAGCGTCCGTGGGCTCCGAAGAGCCCCCTCACAGCGTCCTCAAAACGGAGTACATCGAGAGGGACAACAGGAAGTACTACCTGGACCTGAAGGAGAACCAGCGCGGGCGCTTCTTGCGGATTAGGCAGACCATGAGCAGGGGACCCGGCATGATGGGTTACTTTGGCCACAGCTTGGGACAGGAGCAGACGATCGTCCTCCCGGCGCAAGGGATGATCGAGTTCAGGGATGCTTTGGTCCAGCTGATTGAAGAATACGGCGAGGGGGACATAGAGGATCGCCGGGGGGGAGGTGACGAGCCCCCGGAGCTCCCCGAGGGCACCTCCTTCCGAGTGGACAACAAGCGCTTCTACTTCGACGTGGGATCCAACAGGTACGGCATCTTCCTGAAGGTAAGTGAGGTGAGGCCGCCCTACCGTAACACCATCACAGTTCCCTACAAAGCGTGGACACGGTTCGGGGAAAATTTTATCAAGTACGAAGAAGAGATGAGGAGAATTTACAACAGCCATAAAGAGAAAAGAATGGATGCCAGAGGGGACAGTGGTGAAGAGCAAGAGGGTCTGGAATAGAGTGCATTGGACAATTAACCAAACAAAGCAAGCAGAAATTGGTGAGAGGGACTGACCTATAGTAATTCCAAGTTGCCCCAGTTTTTTGTAAAGTCCTTTTCTGGTAGTTCTTGCTAACTCCAGTACATAATGTTATAGGAGTCTGGTTATCACGTTAAACTATGCCCAAAACATCTTCGTGTGTCTTAGGAAAGGACCAACCTCCCGAGTCCGTATGAGTCAGCTGCTTCGAGTGTTGGAGACTGTGGAAGTACGAGTATCAGCACAAACAAAATCCAGCACCCTGACCTTTAAATAGTCTAGAAAAGGCTTGTGTTGCACTTAAACACGATACAGAAGTACCCCCACTCTGAACCTTACAATGAAATGTATCAGTTTCTGCTTATCACGAGTTTTTCAGGACTGGCTTCTGCCCGTGTCCGGTCCAAAGGCCAAGCAGCATTGCCGTAGAGCATTTATGGCAAAAATCAGCTCCACGTGAATCTCTGGTCTGTGTGCGAGGAGAGAGAGAGGTTTTAAAGTTGGCATCTCCTGGTTATTGAGTTGAAAACAATAGTCTGTTTATGGGTAAAATCTCGATAACCCGTCAGACCTCAGTCACGTGCCGGTGACGGGCAGAAGATCTGTCATTCGTTCCGTAGTTTTGTGCTGACCAGATAACCTGAGCATCCCAGGACAGCGGAGTGCTCAGTCTTCTGAATTAATGGCAGTGAATAATAACCCGCTCCTCATCTCCGTGTTCTGCCCATTACAGGCTGGTGATTTTTTTTTTAAGTTTTTACTGCCTTTTGTCCAAAATTTCAGAAGGTATTTTTGTATTGGGCGTTCCAGCAGGCGGCTGTGGAGCGGGTGTTGAGAGGGAAGGGAGCCTTGCCACGACCAAGGCTCCCAGCTGCTCTCCCAGATTAATGCGGTTCGGGATGTTACCTGTGCGAGGTGTTTTCCTCCTCCCGCCATGGGGAAGACCTTTAGGGTGTTCGGTGCACCACTGGATTCATGTAGAAAGGCATCTCTCTCATGCTCACCCGTGGCGCGTTTCGGAAGCTGTGGTGGATGCCCCGTTGGGTTTTCTGTGGTGTTGATTGTGGGTGGTGTTGGGAAGACAACATCCGTGCCCTGCCATCACCCTCTTCCCCCCAGCTTGGAGCTGGAGCTGTCCTTGAACGGCTCCAGTCCCGATGGGCTCCAGTCCTGATCAGCATCGCCTGCCCCACAGTTTTGGTGTCATCCTGGAGTCTTTGTGATGTAAATTTTAAATCTCGTGATATTATCTCTCTGCCTGGAGGGAGAATGTGTGCAATTACCTGGTTGGGAGGTTGATGAAAGATTCTGTGTTTCTTAAAATGTGAATATTTATAACATAAGGAGCTTGTCCAGCCTTTGGGCAACCAGCTCCTTCCCCCTGGACCAGAGGGACTTTGATCGAGTTCCAGGTACTTCTAGTAGCATGTTGCTCACCTTTAAGATTGTTTTAAGCAGGCATTACCATGTCTGATCAGATATTTGTAATCACTCAAATTGTTTCATTACAGAGTGGCCTAGTGTGCATGTGGACCAGCTATTTTTCCATGCAACCATGACCTGTTTTATTTTTTAACCTTTTGAGAAACATCTTTATCTCCAACCAAACTGTTCACCACTCTGAGTCTGGAGCCACCTGCACACTGCATGGCCACACTCAATCTGAATGCTGTAGCCTGTTAATGTCATAATGAGAAAGGTTGGGGAGACAGGGTTGGGAACCAAGAGGATAATCTGGATTTTAGTTTGGTTACTAAAACTAGTCAATCTGTTTTAACTTTAAGAAAAGAAAAAAAAAAAAAGAAAAAAATAACAGCTTGCACCAAAGTCACCAAAGAACCTTTAGGTAAATGTTACAGTTGTGACAAGAAGTAAGAAAGTTAATTTCACTGTTTTAGGTGATTCCCCCTTTAAAACCACATATAGCAGTTACAGCAACCAAGCCTTCGGCTTAGTGTCAAAAACTCCCATCCCTTTCTCCATAGGTTGCTCTTTCAGGTCCCTTTTCAAACCTGGAAGAGATGTTCTCGCTCCATCACTCGAACAGCCAGTGGACCGTGATGAATCAGCAGGAGTTGTGTGGGGTACTGGTTCATCTCCGCTCTTATGGCTTTCATCCCAATGGTTTTAACAGGTCAATTTAAAAAAAACAACACAAAACCCCATGTTAAAAGAACTCTACATCCTGTTAGGTGTGAAACCAGAATTTAGTGAATGAGTCGTTGATGCATACGTTAGCGTATTGCTGACTGCTGCTGCCCGTCACAGTGCCTGAGGTAAAAAATTCACTTCTAGTCCAACAAACCGGAGCTATGAATGTACGAACTTTTTACGCTCTCCTTCCCATTTCTGTGTGGCGTTCCTCCCCTGAGAGCTCGGCATCTCCCATCCCTGCCCGCCTTTGCCTCAAGGGATCATAAAAGCTCCTCGGTTGGAATTAGCCCGAGTGGCCACGTGTGTTGTAAGTGCTCATGCCTTCCCTGTGTTCCTGTAGTGTTGGTGAGGAAATTACTCGTGATTGGAAAGGGATGTTTTCTTCACCGTTTGAAAAGATGCAAAAAAGGATGCAAAATTGCTTTCATTATTGCTGCCCATTTTTTAAAAAGCCCCTTTATCTTTTGTTAATGAATTGGCTTTCCAATGCCGTTAGTTTGTTGTAAATATCACCCAGGAATCCAACAACTGCTGGCTACCTACCGGGCCAGCGTGGGTTTTGGCACGCAGGTCTCCCGTAGGATCCGCTAATGCATTTACTCCCCTGGCACGGGATGCACCTTAGTATCCGAACCTGGATCGGGATCTTCACGTTCATTGCCGATCACTCACGGGTAGACCAGCAGCTATGGGTTTCCATCGCAACGGAATACACCGGTGTTGGGTTGGAGGATGACAGCTTTCCACGCGATGGGAAGCAGATGTTGGGTTGGAGGGTAGTAGGGATGCACTCGGAGTGTAGCAATGCAAGACTTGAACAGTGAGATTCGGAAACGGGTTCCTTTGTATTTTTGGCAGTGCGTCTTCAGCTTCCCAAAGCAGTGACCACGTGGGCTGCTGGTGCCCAGAAGGGCCCAGCGAAATGCTTGGGAACACTGAATCCCTGATGTGTGTTAAATGTTCGTTCCTGACGCCCTGAAACTGCCATGTCCCTTAAACTTGAGAAAACACAAGCTTATTTGCACTAGAAAGAACGGCCAAAAACAATCCTTAGGAGGACAGGGTGAAGAGCACTGGTCTGAACCTCTTTTTCTCATGAGAGAATTTCCTATTCAAGCCCTCACCTCTGTTTCAAAATTGTATGGTCCCGGCAGAAAGTCTGTCAGTTGAATTATTAAATCCTAATGCACTTTATATTGTGTAAATAATGCTAGGAGCACATTTCTGCTCCCACTCCGGTAAGGGGATGCTTTGGTAACGTAGTCTAATGCCGAGAGAAGCCGTCTCCTGCATGCACGTGTCTGTTAGAGACCTGTTGATCCTGCTTGGTCCAGCTCCGCTCGTATCTTAGAGGAGGACAGGCATTGTATTGAGGATCCTCTCAGACCACTAAGAGTGGGATGATGATTTGGTTTTTTAAATTGCAATGTGCAGAGCTGCTGAGCATCCCCAGCTCGGCCGTTGCAGCGGCTCCTCGCCCCTTCTGCAAACTGGGCCCCCCGTGTTGCTGTCTCGGCTTAAAACCGAGCTTTGCGCTTGTAGTCTTGACAAAGCCAAGTCCAGCAGCTGCCTCGTGCCCAGCTTTCCCCGCTGCTGGCGCAAAAGGCGGGATGGTCCCCGGAAAGCTTATCCCGGATGGAAGGGGCTGCGGGGGCAGAGGAAGGTGATGTTGTGTTGGGTCCAGCCCACGGAGCCAGCTTTCCTGGTAAAGTACAGTGCTATGGAAGGGTCAGGAAGTGTTTTGCAGTGGTGTGGAGAGGGCAACCCGCCGGGTGCTGCGGGGGGACGGCGAAACTCTCCCGGGTGGGCTCCTTGCGTGCAGCCTGGATGGACGATGGACTTTACCCAGCGAGAAGCTGCAGCGGTTATCGGTATCTACTCGTCGTCGTAAGTGTTTCTTATCTGTATCCGATATATACCAATTCATATCCACGTATAGGCATTAATATATTTATGTGAGTATATTGTAGCCTGTAGTAGCTCGTAGCGAAATAACCTTATTTATCTGAAGTGCAGTCTGAGGAGGGGACGTCTGCTCCCACCACCGGTCTGGATAAACGCGTTATTCCACCCAGAGCTGGGTGCGAGCTCCTGCCCGCAGCCCTCGTAAGAATCCCGTAGGTTTTCGGCAAGGCTGCGGGGGAAAGTGTAGTTAAAAGAAGGCAAAGCTCTTCCTTGGAGGCATCATTGAGGCGAGGTGAGAGCTGTAAAGAGGCAGCTGCCGGCCACGTCATGTCTCCGTGCCATTTTACAACCCCTGGCTCTGCAAATCTGTACTGTCATGTTCATAAAATCCCAAGCAGAAGTATTAAAATCACATCCTTTATACAAAAAAGAACCCCCAAGCAATTACCAAAATCGATGTCAGCACTTTTTTTTTTCAGCTACAGATGTCCTAGTCTGATAATTGCATCATTTTTTTCCCCTATGGCCTATTGAAGTGACCTAAACTCCCAGGGAAGGGAGCTGATGGTGGTTAGGAAGCCTTCTGCTTGCATGACTAGCAGTCCTGTTTTCCAATTCTAGTAATTTTTATAGTAGAAAGGAGTTTATTATAGTGTATTTTTATTGGGCAGATTTTGCACCAGGTGAAAAATTATATAATGAGCCTTTTCAGTTTCATGGCATTCCCACTTTTGCTGTACATACACTAGATATATGTGATTCATGAAAGAATTCCTAAAGAAAATTAGACCTTCTGTTTAATTTTCTATGCTGCTTACTCCAAAATTAAGTTGCCCTTTATTTTTAATGACTTAATGTGTTGTGATGTCTAAAATTCATCTTTCCCCTGGCACCCCTTCATTCCTTTCAAGTAAAGGTTGTGTTTGAAATTAAGAGTTTATTCAAGAAGGAGTGGAATTAAAGGCTACACCATAAGCTACACCCAAGCGAGGCTGTCACATCACAGCCTTTGCCAAAATGTATTGTTTACGTCTTGCCTAAAAATGGCTGAATCTTGTCATGGCCACAGGAAAAAATCCCCAACTAGGGGAGAAGGTGATTCTGGATTTAGGGAATTTGGAAAAAGCTAAAGCCAGATCTTTTGCTGTTCTGTTTCTCCAAAACCTGCAGAAGCTTTAATGGGCTGACATCAATTTTTCTTCCTAATATTTTGTCAGCCTGTGTTCAGCTCCCCACCTTGCACCTCAATAAAGGCAACAGTATATATAAAGCATCGAGGTGAAGTAAAATATCAAGAACTCCTGATAGATGACATGGATTAAAAATTGGTTTTCCAGAAATGTCAAAACGTAAATTGAGGTTTTATAAGCCGGATGTCGTTTTGGCATTTCTGTGATGGATGTAATTAGATCGCTCCTTCCCCATGCGGAGGGAGGCATCACGCGGAACCCGAACCTGCAGCCTCGGGGCTCTCTCGTGTACACCAGCTTCTAGAAAGGTGCAGGTGCCTGCTGGCTTCTCGTGTGTGGTGAGTGTGGTTGTGTTCCTACTGGCCTAGCCTCGAGGGGCCTGGCTGCCCCCCCCCAATAAAACCGTCATTAACGACTTGCTAATTCATCTTCTTAATTGCTAGGCTGCACAGAAACGCTTGGAGTGGCAAAGGGAAATTGCTAGCTCTGCACAGAGTTGAGACTTAAAAAGGCGTATTCCGTCTTTTAGGGGTTTTAGACCCATCCAACAGACCAGTATTAAACTGAGAGGGGTTACGTCTCCTGCCTTGGAGGTGTTGGTTGGACATACAGACAATCGGATGGATTTCTTGACCGCAGTGGGGGAAATCCATCCGGCAGGCGGGAGTTTGCATCTGCTCTTGGTCCTGATCGTTTGCCATGCAGAGATTAATTGCAGGCAAAGATGGCCCTCGGTGGCGGCTGCTGGCAGCCAGAGAAAGCTGAGGCGTCGTGCCCAGCCCCACTCGGCACCGCGCTGGCACAACATCTGTGAGTTCATGTGTGGGCACAAATGAACGCAGAGGCAAGGGAGAGAGTAATATTAGCGATATATATGCACGGACATATTCCAAATACTCATTTTCCCCGTTTCCAATAGGTCCTTCCCTTGGAGACATTAAAATACCATCCATCGTCTGTTCTGTTTCCTGTATCAGAGACGTTCAGTGTGCAATAGGAGCAAGATGAGTTTCACAAGCAATATCAACATACTCTACTACTAACCTTAAATCTTTACACTGCAAAGTGCGTGCAATAGAATCTGCATTTCAAAACAGCAGAGAGTATGTGGGATAAAAGACACGGGTTAACCTCAGGCTCTTACAAGTATTCCCATCTGGTCCTTGTTGGGAGCACATGTTGTTGGCACAATGCAGAGGGAGAGGGGGAGTAAGAGCAGAGATAAGCGCTTCCCACTGAGGCAGAGGAACGAAAAGGCAGGAGGGGGCGGAGGGAAGCGAGGACAAGATGCGTGCTCCAGGGAATCAGAGAGCATGATGATGGCTTTATCCGTAGTAGGATGAATAGGCGGCACCTTCATCATGGGAGTCCCACAGAACTGGGGAAGGAGACACAGAGCCTGGATCCTAAAGCTCTACTTGAGGACCAGGGCAGTTCTTTTGGGCTGGTTCTCCTTCCTCTTTGGGATCAGTAACACGCTCTGCAAGTGTCTAATCTTGCCAGCAAACCCACCGGGGCCAAGCATGTCCGATGGGTGGAGTTCCTGCTTTTACAGCTCGCTCTTTGGGGCTCACGTGGCTTGGCTTTTGCTGAGCTGGGAGGCTTGCCCAGGAATACAAGCAAAAGCTTAGAGTAGCACTCAATTGTTGGTGGCCTGTAAGGTTTGCTGATGCCATCCCAACTTATGGATGCTTGCGTGTGCTTTTCACCGGAGCCTTGCTCCACACGCTACATTGGCTACCTCCCGCTCCAGGAATGAGTGATAGAGTGTTGTGTGTATAGATGGGGCAGCTGCTCTTTTCCATTGCAAAGGAAAGGGGTTGGTGAAGGCTGGAGGGGATCGGAGGGGAAAGAAAGTGGCTTTCAAGGAGCAATCTCCTGCCTTTGTAAAGGGGTTTGTGTCATTTCTAACAAGACTCTGTGGATGATCACCACTTGTACCGCCTTTGCTTTCCTGGGCCTGCCACTCTGAGGTCTGAGGTGCAGCAGGGGTCAGTATCAACAGCTGTTGAAAGCTGTGCTTTGAATGAGTGAAGGGCTGGAGTAATTGCCTGGACTCTGGGAAAGCTGTCAATGTGTGGAGCTGGGCCTCCTGATAATGGAGATGGGATTGCTTTGGCTTTCTCCTGCCTGTGCCTGTGTTCTTCACTACAAAAAGGGGGTGGATGATACCTCTCTACCTCAAAGGAGTGTGAGAGTTCTTGTGATGGTCTGGTGCTGATCAATACTGATGATATCCGAAAGTGAGACAGGGAGAAATTTGGGGTGAAATGTAGTGTTTGGAAGGTTTGGAACCTACCTGACTCTAAACTTGAATTTGCAAGTGCGAGGGTGCCTCTAATGGTGCATTTCAGGGCCAGGTACAGAGCAAAAAGCATCCATATTTTTCCTAAGTTGAACAACGTGGAAAAAATCTACTCTTTCAAGAAAATCTCCCATGCTAGGTATTCCTAGCTTCCCTCCCTAAGCTATTTCATCCTCCTTCCTCTCAGATACTTTTCCTGCTGTCCAGTCCATGTGTCCCTTGCTTCTTCCATCTAATTCTATTGCTTTTTGCCTTACAGGCCATGCTCTCCAGGGGAGTTATAAAAACAGTTTGGTTTCTTCCCTGCTGCACCTCTTAGACATAATTAAAGGCTGTTGTCAGGTCTCTTCTGCATCCTTTCCAAAGGAAATACAAAACCTTCCACCAAGGGTAATTTTTAGCCCTGGTCATGTTCTTGTTGCTTTCTGATGAGTCTGTTCAAACACAAATGTCAGGAAAGCACTAAGTTGACAATATAAGTTCCCTGTGCCAGCATGTTTGGAAATACAGGTTTTCCTTTATGTTCCTAAATCTCCCAGGATTGTGTGTTGTCATCCTATGAAGAGTCACAGAAATATTGGCATGAGCTTTCCCTCAGTAACATTTTTAGTGTGAGGAGATCTGTGGGTTTTGTGTAGGGCCAGCGAGAGAGAAACTCCTCCTGTCCCACAGTGTCACCACTCCACATGAATACACGATGTATATTCTTCCCAGCAGCTTCCAGAAGGGCATTTAGGCATAAGACCAACATGTGTCAGGCAGCTATTTCTCCCCTCCTCTTCCTAGGGAAAAGGCTGGATGTGCCAGTGCAGCCCTGGTGTTTTTAACATAAATCAATTATCCTTGCTGTTCCATGTCAAAGGGGGATCTGGAGCACGTCGCGTGCTGGCAGCAGTGGGCCCTGCCGGCTTTGCAGCACAAGAGCAAACCTCAGGGCTCACAGGGAGCTGAGCCCGGCCTTGGCGTGGCTCCCACTGCTTCCCTTGGCAGCTGGCGTTGGGCAGGAGCTGCTTTGTCTCTGCAAGTTCCCCTCGGACCTGTGGCTGTTTTGCAAATTGTCATTTTTGCTTTGGGCATGGAGGAGGTTGCTGTGCTGCTGCCTGGTTGGGAAGCACTCATGTAAAAAGAGAGTCTGTCTGTTCCCCACGAAGGTGGCAGGGGGAACCTATGGCTGGAGACCTTAGGCTGTGGGAGAGAGGTGACGGAGCAGTGCTCTGGAGTAAATGCAGCTCAGTGTGCAGTCAATAGATAGATGTGTTTTCTGTTTGGGTTGTCTTCACCACGGCTGCTTGTTCTTTCCTTCTAGATGTTTGAACACTCCTGAGATCTCTATAGGGCTGCCTAGAACAGGAGTCTGTGAGGGAACTGAGCTGCCTCCAAGGACGGTCTCTCTCCCGAGACTCCAATAATCATGGCAAAGTGTTTGAAAAGCGGAGCATTGTGCTGGTGGCACTTTGAAAAGAGTTTTTCCCAGGTAGATGTCACAGCAGGCGTGAGCAGAGGCTACTGACAGCCAAGAACAGAGGGCAAGAGTTTGATCTAGTTCTTGGCAGTAGGATTTATCCTAGATTCAACAACTCAGTTAATGTGCACATCCCTGTAGTGAGTGATTAAGTTTTTTAATTTAAGCATTTTTAATAATGATAAATCCTGGTAAAATTAGGGAAAGAGTTTTTTGGCTGAAATGTTTATCTGTAAGCTGGGAATAGGCATCGTGTTTCACAAGGTGAACCAAACTTCTGTGCCTCTTACCTCAGAGCATATCCTTTAAGCTGGCATTTTATTTCCTGCTCCATCTGGTTGCAAAACATCAAGGTCACTAAAGCAGCACAGGCAGAAACTCCAGTAGGTGTTTATATGGCTGAGTGCATAGGGACATTCTCCTCTCACTTTGCTGGCAGGGCCTGATCCTGCTTGTGTTGTTCGTTTTCCCTGTTGGATCACCAAGTTCATGTCTTGTGCATGACCTGGCTTGAGGGCCCTAAACCTCTTTTTTTCTTAGAAGCTCAGCACCTTTTTCTTAGGCTTTCATTATTAATTCCTCTGGAAATGTTGTGCAAAGCCTGAATGTGCCTTGGTTCCCTTCCTCACTGTGCATTTGCTAACTGCTGCAGCCAATGTAGGACAAAAAGATGAGGAGCTGGTTATATTTCTCCCAGACAGTCGTTTTGCTCCATGTCTGTTTTGGTGTGTTTTGGCCTCACCCATTCCAGGGATCCTGTTCCGCAGCTCTCACGTGCTTCTGCAGCTGTTGCATGGGTGGTGGGGCTCTGGCAGATGTTACCTCTAGGCTGGGGGTGAAGCTGCAGCAAAGCGGGAGTTACTGAGCCCTGCAGTCAGCCATTCCCTCAGGGATGGCTCCCATGTGGAGTAGGGCTGCATGAAGCAGTCACCTGGGGCAGATCTGATGCTATGCTGGTGGCAGACTCGCTGCTTCCTCCGAGCAGCCGGCGCGCACCATCTCGCTTGTAGGCAATGTCTGACAGCTTCCCCAGGGATGAGCTTTGCTGCATCTGCTGCAAGCGCTGCTCTGAGCTCAGGCTCTTCCTTCCCACCACAGCTCAGTGGCATGCCTGGATCCTTTGTTATGTGTAACCTCAATTTGGCTTCTTTGAGCAGTGCCAGGATTTCATTCTCCCCGGGACATTTAAATGGGGTGCAGAGTAATTAGTCGCTTTTCTCTGCATGTGTAATAGCAAATGTTTCCAAATCAGTTTAGGAATCGACCCAGGGGTTTGATGTGGGTTTGTAAATTCATGCACGTGGGATGAGCGTGCCCACAGCAAAGCATGAAGATGTGGAGATAAGAGCTGTGCCTCTGCCAAGCTCCTGTCTACTCTCTTTCAGTCTTGTACTGACTCCGGTTGCTGCAGTGGGAGCCACCAGGACTAGGGACCACCAGAGCCTGCCCACGAGACCTGGGTCAAAGTGGCAGCAGACACTTGAGCTAGGCAAGAGACCGCCACCCACAGGTACTGTGTATCACATTACAGCTCAGAGGCAAGGTGTCAACAGCTTTATCCTGGACACCACAGGAGCCAACTCTTTCATCCTTCCTTTTCTGCCTCTGGGATTTCACCTCTTGCCTGGTGATCTGCTCTGGAGAGTCTAGAGGCATGTCTGTCCTGGGATCAGCGTGTGCCAGCATGCAGTGTGCACGTAATCCTGCTGCATCCCGGCCCCCTCTCCATAGCAGCATTTACTGCTGATGTCAGCACAGTCATCCCTCAGTGCTGCCAGGGGTAACCCTTTGAGCTAACCACTGATAAGTTCCTTCTAGCTGTCTTATTTAAAAAAAGAAATTGAAAAAGAGGAGGGAGGTGCTGTAGTCGCCTGATGAACATTTTCATGGATGCTGCCAGCTTTTTACTGTGGGTTACCTTGGTGAAAGCATATTACAGAGACTTTTCTTTTAAGAAGAGCTTAAAACTGTCTGTTCTGCAGTGTGTGTTTTGTGCTGATATGCGTGAAACCCCCAGAAACCCCCAATCCAGAGCACGAGGCAGAGGTGGTCCCCACTTAACTTCTGCCTGTAGCATCAAGCTGCAGTTTAACCTGTCGCTTTTCACACCTCTTTCCCGCTCTTAGGAGGCACCTTCTAAAGCTGGGATAACCTCTCTAAACCTCCCTCCTCAGGCTCTTCACAGAGGGGAGTTCACCCTTCTCCTCCCTACTGCAGCCTTTGAGCTGTTGCAATAGCCCTTGAGGTGCTCTCTCTCCTTGTTCAAAACCCACGCTGGCCTCTTCCTCTCAGTGAGGCTGAAGATGCTGTGCAGAACAAAACAAGCAAGAGGCCACAATATGGGGATTTTTCACTTGCCTCAGCCTAAAAACCAGCCTCCTCCAGGCTCTCAGTCTTCCAAGAGCTTCCCACCTTTCTAGCCAAGCGGTTTGTTTGCTAGAAGAAAAATTGGTAGCTTTGTGCTAGCAATAACTGGAGTCCTCTTTCACTAGCGCAGGCATTTTCTCCTTTGAATTCTGTTTGAATGCAGAAGCTATTGTGAAATGAGAGCAGTAATATTGGGAAAGGGGAAAGCAGAGTGTTCCTCTGGATAGGCTTTGATACAATTTGAAGCTGCTTGTGGAAGATTGGCTGGAAGGTAAACTGATTTGGGCTTAAAAAAGCTGGTGCTGGTAAAGTGTGTTAGTGACTCTTCAGCAGATGGTCCAAAATAGCTTTTTTATGGTCTCTGACCTCTAGGAAAGATAACTGGATTTTTGATCTTAGATTGAAGGGGCAATTTCTGCTGGAAGAAACTTGTGTTCTTTAGAAACCATCCCAGGCTGGCATTTACAGTCAAAAACATTTCATGGAAGCTGACAGAAAACAAGCGAAAAATCACACGTCTGAGTCAACCCCAGGCGGGCCTTGCAGGGCGCTGTCACTGAGCTAGCCAGCCATCCAGAATTCAGCATAGGTCCATCCTTCTGGTGGTCCATGGCCACCAAATTTTCCTACAGACACCTGTGGGGGTGTGATTAGTCAGGAGCTCCTGGTTTTGCAGCATCCTAGGCTTGATCCATGCCCCAAGGAAAAGCGTTCCACTCCAACACTCTCACGTTGTGTCGGAGCTGCGGCGCCCATACCAGGTGGTGGTTGCTGAGGTGAGTATTGAGTTAGAGGGGTGCGTTTCCAGAGCAGTGCTTGGTCACCAGCTGTTGTCCAGGACGCCATGGCTTTTGGTACAGCAGTAAAAAAAAAAACCTTTCTCTTTGAATTTCAAGTCAGGGGCCTGTTTTCTGCGAAGCTACCCCCCACCGTTTCAAATGTATTTCATTCTCCTTTTCTTTCCACTGGTCCCGTTCCGCTCCGCTCAGCAGCTGCTGCATTTAATCCCAGAAGCTGCAGTTGGTAGGGAGCAAAGTGATCTCCATATAACCTCTCTCTTACTCATAAGCGTGCATTATGAAGCTTAACCGATGGTAATAAAATGTTTTGCTTTCAACATGCTGTCCCTGTGGTCCAATGTTCCCGTCTTCAGGCTCCATCATTGCGGCGGGGTGACGTATCGGAGCTGTTCTGCTGCTCCCCAGGAACGTGCCTGGGAATACTGGATGTAGGCCCCGTGGATACCCAGCGAGGAGAGACAGAGAAGGTGGAGCAGAGCCCTTTCCATGGGTGGTGGCATGCCCGGGTGCAAGCAGCTCTTGGAGGAAGATTGTGCCTTGGCAGTCAAGGCAAGAGGCGCTGGGGGTCTTGCTTGGCTGAGACCCAAGTGCAGGTTCCCGACTCCGTAAGATTGTCTGGCACTGCAATCTGGTGTGAGAGCCTCTTCAGGGACCGTGGCGCTACATGGGGGGAGCAGGAACAGATTGCAGTCCTGCTGCTTGGCTGGGTTTTCTTCATCTCTTTCACAACCGCTCTGCAGGTTCATGGCTCTATTTGGCTTTTTGTGTTTCCTGCGTACTAAAAAAGGGCATTTTCATGCCATCCTGCACGATGGATGTTTTTGTCTGGGGGGAAAAAGGATGTTTCTCATCCACATTTAAGTAACCATACAAAATGTGGAAAGTCTGCTTTAGGAATTTCAGTTTTGTTTACACACCATTGATGCTTTTAATAAAAGCATTTTTTTACAAATAAATAATTTAGAGGTCATATGATTTTCCTGCTCTAAACCAAAAGCAGAGATTTCAAAGCAGGGATCTCCAAGCATCATTTCTCTATCACGGTGGGTTACATTAGCCCTACAACTGCTTTTTGTTGAACAGGATGGGGTTTTTACATATTTGAGGTTTATAGCATTGGGTTTCAGAGAGGAATTTCCCAGACAGAGCCCCCCAGAAGGTATCAGAATATATGGCTTTGTCAGGCAACGGTTACAGCTTTTTTTTCTGAAGCTTGCCATTTTGTAAATAAGCTTCTTCTCCAGCAGCACAGCTACAGCTACGAAAGATGGATGATTATTTCTTCCCAGAATGGGTCTTCCACTGCAGGATCTGGTTTTTATTGCGATAATTAGCATAGAATTAAAAATGGCCCTGCATCTTCAGTTTGCACTGTAGTGTCTCTGCTACTGAGCAGTCTGGGATGGTGTTTTCCTTGGAAATAGGCTGTGTCTGGGAATCACTTGATTCACCACTGAAAACCAGTGCATGGATATCTGCAGGCTTCAGTGCAGCAAAAGCCTCCATCTCCAAAAATAAATTATTGCTCCTAATAAACTTTCAAATCAGTTGTTTTTTGGAGACTGGAAAAGTTGCTGAGGATATTTAGGTGAAAATCTAGCACAGCAGCTGAAGCAGGATTTTATAAATGCCTTTAAATTCCGGAGCTTGGGTTATAGGTGAGGTCACGGGCAAGCAGACAGCTTTTTCTCCTAAAAAACCTGTAATAGCTTTTCTTTTTAAAAATTTAACAGGGTTGCCACTCCAGGTGGAGGCAGAATTATAAGGAGTGTCACACACGGACAACAGTGTATCCGTAGGAGAAACTAAAGCGGCAGAAATGCAGCACGACGCGTAAACTTCCTGGTGAGAGCCATGCAGGAAATTACTGTGCAATTGGACGCGGTGTCCTAGCATTAGATTTATTATCCACTTCCAAATCATCTGCCAAAAATCCTTTCAATCGGAAGGCAGGAAAGAACATGTTATAAAAAGACCTGGAAAAGGAGTCATTTTGGCACAGGGGTTTTCAGGATGGTAATCATCCATGCCTACAGTGTTTGGGTTTGGTCTCCACATTGAGGTCACTGCTACTTAAACCAAATGTGATCCCAGTGCCTACATATGGCACATGGTGAGATGTGCCAGTCTTGCAGGATCAGTCCTAGAGTACAGTCATGAAAGATGCTTCTTTGCCCAGTCTATTGCACAGTGATTGCTTTTGATCCCACAAGACTGCAGCATCACTTAGGGAAAGCCATGCTGTGCAAGCTGGCATGCTTTTCCCCCACGATGGACTTGTTCCCTGCTGGGTGGCAGGGTCATGGCCACATTCCACGTGCTTGTGTACATTCCCCAGGCCCTGCTGCTTTGGCAGCAAGGCTGAATATATCATTCCAGAAGTTTCTTCTCTGGATGGTGGACTGAGATGGTCGCGTTTCCTCACCGTGCACCTCATTGCCCTCCTCACTGCAGGGCACTGCCCATATCACACTGCACTTCTCCAGCTCCCACATCTGCTTCTTTTCCAGTTGTGTGCCTACATCCATATCCCCTGTATGCACAACCCACAACCTTGCTTTTTGTATGTTAAATCCAGCTCTTTCTGGCAGTTATGGAAATAAGTGACATGAGTTTGTAGCTCTGTTTTTACTCCTGCTGCTGGAAAACCATCTCCCCAGTGCCTGGTGTCTGATGAGAAACATGTCTGCAGCTGTACCTGCAGCATCCCCAACATATCCTGCCAACTCCAGCAAGTCAGTACTTTTGACTTAAAAAGAGCTTTCTCCATAAAAAAATCCATACCCACTTTGGACACACCAGATGTTGCACAGCCAGATGTTGCTTTGTACAACACTTGGGAGCGTTGATGACAGTGCATGCAGGGCCTGGGAAGCCACTTTGGTATTCTGTGACCATTTTTTTGGGGTGCTTGCTGAAGCACAGTGAGAACTGAAGGTTCTGCCTTCTGTGAAGGTTGGGCTGGGTGATGGGGCAGTTGGTGGGAAGTGTGCATTTACCGAGACAAGAGGGTATGCCTGTCGTCTGTTGGGATGAATCCTCCTTTCCCAGCCTCTTTCCAGGAGTGTGCTGATCCAAAGTCCTTCTCTGGAGTATTTTTCCTCACGAAAATGAGGCCGGGCCGTTAGTAACGTCAGTGTTTACCAGACCGCCTTCGTCGTCTCGTCCTTGCGTTCATTGTCCTTTGACAGGTAGGGTGGTTAAGAGAAACAAGCCAGCTTAATGCATGGTCAGAAAGCTACAATTAACGAAGCAGACCACAAATAAATAGTAGATAGGCTAAGCTGTAAGATAGCGTGTAAGAGGAGGCAGTCTGCCTCCGTAAAGTGCATGATAAGCATCGGCCAAGCTTGTTGCAGACACTGGGCAAGGCTGCTTTCGCTAGACTTTGAGTATCCTAGTTGCAAAGGCTCGTCAGTGTTCCTAAAGGCTCTTGGTTTTGGAGTGGGGTTGTCCTTTGTTTTCTGTGCGCTGTGAGCACTTGCTTCCCGAAGGGGTTCGTAGTGATGGAGTTAATGGAGCTGTTCTTTATAGTAGCCTAAAAGGTGTCAGTCGTTTGCTCGTGTGTGTTCACAAGCTGAGCCGTGGCGTTGTGCGTCCCTCCACAGTGGTGTGATTTGAAGCACTTTTGGTGTGGCATGTGCAGTTGCAGTGCTGTCTGTTTTTAATTTCCCCCCAGGATACCCCGCCCGCCTTCCCCCGTGTTTCGGACACTGAACCAAACCGACATTGGGACTAGCACTTTAAGTACTAGCAGTCACTTTGCTTCGGACTAAACTGAGCACTGCACTTTTGTACGTACTGTTAGCACTGAGTTTTGAACTCTATTCTTTTCCCCATCTATTTCCCCTCCTAGGCGCAGTGTTAATTACGTAGGGGCCATCAGAAGAGAAATTTGAGGTTAGTTGGACCACTGTCTGGTGCCTGATTTCCATTGCGTATCCATTAGCCACTTGATAGTAGGGAATGTACCCATCCAAGCTTATTTTACAAGACAGAACCAACACCTACATCACTGACATCCAGGCAGATGTGGTTGTTGTAAACCTCGAGGTCACCCGGAGACCCGAGGGCATGGCTTTTAAAAACACCAAAGATACAGGAGAAGTGTCAAAAGGGTTTGGGATGGTGCAAGATCATCTCCTTGGCACCTGGAACTGAGCGGAGGAAGAGTGGCAGGGCAGACGCTCTTGTGTCTGGTGAGTCCATGGGACAGCCCAGTTCAAACCAGTCTGAGATCCTGGTACCAATAAAGGCTGTGCTCAAGCCACTGCAATAAAAGCCATCATTGTGCCTGCACTGGAAGTGCTGTTGGGATTGGTCGTGGGCTTCAACTGCAAAAGGCATTCTTAAGTAAAAAAGATTTACAGACGATTTAGAAGATGGAGCACAATAACCCTGGGGTTTGCTGTTGAATTTGGAAAGCGTTGTTAGGAGCTGATCAGCTCTCGTGTTCAGAGGAAGTTCAGATGTGCTATTCCTGTTAAATTCCTGTGGTATTTCTGCATGGAAGGCCAGGGATCAGAGCTCCCTTGCCAGCAAGAAAGCAGCAGGGTAGACTTAGTAGGAAACATAGTCAGGAATCTCTAGGATCCAAAATGGTGATCCTTGGGATGCTGAATAATCTGGTTTTTGATGTCCCAAACCACCCACTCCCAACCACTTGGTGGGATTTTGCTTCTTTAAAAGCTCCTGTGGGTTTTCCACTGCAGCAAATAAATCATGGTGGGTGTGAGAGCCCCGTGTTCCCTTCACGCCGGGGTATCTGCACTTGGGACTGCTGCTCATCATCCTTGATGAGCCCACAGTCAATCCAGATCCTTCTCTGGCACTCCTCCGTGATGGGAGTTTCTCCCCGGTGACACTTGATGGATAAGCCCTGCCAGAACAGCATGATCAGTGGGAATGCAGAGAAGGGAATCAGGTCTTCTCCTTCACTGCTGCTAGCAAGGGACCAGCATGGAAATAACCTTCAGCAACAAAAAGAAATGGGTGTGTTGGGTTTCCCTGTTGGAGTTTTCCTAAGCAACTCCAGTTTTAGTAGCTGGTTTTCTTGGCTTGCTTCTTCAATAGACCTTCAGGGGCTTGGATATTCAGTGGGAACCCAAGATGGTTAAAAACCCCAAATCTTAAGCAACCCCAATTATTATGCTCTTACATCCTCTATCACTGGATGTAAAAATAGAAATATAATTCACATTTTGGATTGGGTTGTTTCTTTTTCTTCCTCCCCCTCCCCCCACCAAATGATGCCTGCAAATTTAGCTTTAAAGAAATAGCACCAGGCGATGCTGCTGCTCTATCTGAGCCCCCAAAATTATAGTGGCTGAGGGAACAGCCTCTTCAGAAAGTACCTCGGTGACTCAGAGCCCACATCCCGCTCACTGTCACCAGGATAAAGGCAAACCATTTGGAAAATTCCCTTCCCCCCCACAGCAAGCCCACCAGTCTCATTGAGTCCTTGGAAATAAGCTTGAGAGAAAGGGGGATGTGGAACAGGTATTTTTTGTCTTATTTTCCCCCTCAGGTGTAGTTTTTTGTCCCTTGGAGATGGCCTCTCATCCTGTGGGAGGGTAGAATTAAGTATTTTCGCCTGTCCATCACACTTGAGGCCTGAATGCAAATCCTAGCACAGCACCCTTTGCTCTGGAAGGGCCTTTTAGGTGGAAAAAAGGGATTTTTAGTTGTTTGGGTTTTCAGATAGCTCGTGGGAAGTGCATTGTAACAGCACACAGGTGATGTTTTACCAACCTTTTCTGTTCCTCCAAGAGAGACTTTTTAATTTGCTTCAGTAGTTTAGAGTTAGTTTCCTTGAAAGTCTTTTTGGACCCATGAAAATGCCCTTGAAATGAGTCAAGTTTATCAAAACAAAATTGTGCACACACCCATGCACTGGCCCGCGTGTTCGTGCTTGTCTCCCTGGGTGTGTATACACATAGAGAAATATATTATTTCCCAAAACATTCCTTTTTTAATTTTTTTTTTTTTTTGGTTGGTTTGGTTTTTTTGGGTTTGTTTCCCCCCACCCCCAGGATATTAACCAAAAGGTGTTTTAAAGTCATGGCATGAAAACTCCTAAATGTAAATCTGAGTACCTTGTGATGCTAATTAACAGGTTTTTTCCTGAAACTTTATGTGATGCTTAATATTTTCCTTAGGAAGTTTTGTTTAATGTTAGATCATTGTTCTGGAGGATGTTGGTCCTACTGGCATTAAACTAATGGAAATAAAATGCATGTGTTACAAGTGTAGAAACGGTGAAGAATTAAGTGTGAACTTACTGTACGATACTGATTCTGTTTTCAAACAATCTGTTTTGCTGTTCAATAGTTAACATATGGAAATGCCAATGTACTGTAATTTAGCACTTTTCCAATGGACCCTGTTCTCACTACGCCCGAGGGAAGAAGCAGGTTTGGCTCGAGGCCAACTGAACACAGCCTCTGAACCCTTTTCTGCGTGTTTTGGCACCAGAACTGGCCAGGTGGAACTTCAGCTGGAGGTTTGCTCGTCGCTTCAGTGGCTGGCACAGGGCAGAGCGGGGTGGCTCTTCCATCCCTGTGGCCAAACCAGGATGATTTTGCGGCATGGTCCCAGCCCATGGCAGGGAGGGTNAGCCCTCGGGGGGGCGTGGCTCTGAGGCCGACTCGGCGCGCCGGAAGCGTCGGCGCGCGCCTCGCGCGGCTGTGGGCGTGGCCGGAAGTGCGCAGCAGCCGCGGCAGGCGGGGGGCGCCGCCATTACGCGGAGCGGAGCAGACCCGAGCGGGCCTCGCGTTCTCGGCCGCCGCCGGCACTCACAGGCGGGCNGTTAACATATGGAAATGCCAATGTACTGTAATTTAGCACTTTTCCAATGGACCCTGTTCTCACTACGCCCGAGGGAAGAAGCAGGTTTGGCTCGAGGCCAACTGAACACAGCCTCTGAACCCTTTTCTGCGTGTTTTGGCACCAGAACTGGCCAGGTGGAACTTCAGCTGGAGGTTTGCTCGTCGCTTCAGTGGCTGGTACAGGGCAGAGCGGGGGGGCTCTTCCATCCCTGTGGCCAAACCAGGATGATTTTGCGGCATGGTCCCAGCCCATGGCAGGGAGGGTGGAATTAGATGATCTTTGAGGTCCCCTCCATCCTGGGATTCTAGGATGCTGTGATTTGGGTGCAGCCCTCGCTGTGGGTGGATGGGCTGGTGGCACTGCGCTCCACCAGCGCATCCCCCCGGCAGCCAGGCTGGGGCCAGGCTCTCCGAGCTGGGGTGGAAAGCAGCCAGAGCAATCCACAGTCCCTGAAATCCAATGGCAGGAGGGATAGCCCACCAGCCACCCCTCTCCAGCCCAAACCCTCCTTTCCTAGTGCTAACAGGGTGCAAAGTGTTACTTGTCATGTACTGTACTGAAAGGGTTAATTGATCAGTGACTGTATTGTACTGTATGAAAACTCATGAATTGCCTTGTATTGTTTCTAATGGACTGTTCCATGTGTCCCCACTGCCCGTTCCCAGCCTTCCCAAAGGACGCATGTGCTCAGTTAGGTCCTCCAAACTCTCTGGTGCTAACTCCTCCGTATCCGATGGTGCTCCTGCGGACGCTAACTGACCACATGCCCGTCCCCAGCTCGAAGTTCACCACGTCCTTCTTGTCTGTTTGTATCGAGTCTCATACACACACACATACGAGAAAAATTAAGGATAAACTTGAATTTGTTTCAAAGCCTCATTGACAATCTAATGTTTTCTATGTCTGCTTTTATTTTGGGATGGTTTTTCTAGAAAGCAGCCCGCCAGCACCTTGGCCCTGGGAGGGGATTTCGGCCTGTTCACTCCTCTGGCATCTGAGGTGAGCTGCTCCCTCGCTGGCTTTTCAGGCTCAGCCACTGGAGGCTGATCCATCAGGAGCCAGTGAGGAAGAGGAGGTGCAGGTGCCTTCAAAGATGCCCAACACTAAAAAGCAGCTAGGATCCTCATGACTGCAAGATCCAAACATAGGTGGATGGGCGCCGAGGGTCTTGGAGGGGATGAACCCGCTCCTTGCTTTGTGGCAAAAATTAGCTTTTAAGGAGAATGGAGGTAGAAATTCAGAGTCCCAAAGGCACCTCCGTCTCCTCCCAGCATCGCTCATCTCCGCTGGCAGAGGAGCTGCCTCCCGAGCCTGAGGTTTTCCAGGTGACCCACGCCTCGGATGGCATGAACAGGGCCATCCCCCCCAACCCCCCACCCTGGTGCGAGCTGCTTTTTGGACAAAATGAAATCTGACTATATTTTATATCAATTTGAAAACAAAGTCTGATATTTCCCCCTGTTCTCAACTGAATTTGCATATTGTTGTTTGCCACGATATTTGTTCTGTCTTCAAATAAATTTGCTTACTTGTGTAGTCTTAACTGTCTGCTCGGATTCTTACCATCAGATTTACCCCTGCTCCAAGCTGTCTGCACCACAGCTCTCCTTTGAGCGCTTCCCAGGGAGGCGAGAAGGAAGTTTTTCTGGGAGGGGGAATCATTGCAGGCTGTAAATGTTTTTCTCTTTGTTATCTCCCATTCATCTCCCCGAGGCTTTTCAATTTGATGCCCTTTCCCCTCCTCCAGTCTTCCATCATCGGATCCTTCTATCCGGGTAAGCGCGTGGCAGAGGAACGGCTGTGCCTCAGCCTGCTTCATTTGAGAGATTGAATTGTTGCTAACACATTTTTCCAGGGTGAGGCATTTCCGACGGCAGCGCTTTGCATTTGGGAACAGAGGGATTTATGGCTGCGAGCGGCCCAGAGCTGCGGGCATCGGCGTCGGCATCCACCGCCGGCTCTTCCTGCACATTGCATTAGCCAGACGCTGGCATCAGTCACTGGAGACGTCGCGGCGGAAGGCAGTGCCCTCAGAAGGCCGGGAAACCGATTTGCACATGCGTTTCCAGGGAAGTAATCTAATCAGCCAGCAGGTTCAATAAAAGGAATAAGCAAATATTCCAGATTCGCCTGCGTTTGCAAACAAAACCTGTTGCAAGGCTTGCAGGTTTTGAGGTTCCTCCCCCTCCCCTAAACAGCTATTTGGGGATTAAAATTGTTCCAGGCTGCTGCAGGAGGGCATTTTTTATTCCCTAAAAGATGCGGTTGTGTCCGAGAGGAACAATTCAGGAGGATCCTTACGAGGGTCTGGTCACACTCCTTTCTTTCGGAATCCATCCCTGTGCATACGTTACGGCAACAGAGTCCATTTTCAGAAATTCATCCCCCTTCTCCTGGCAGCATTCCCCCTCTCTTTGCCTCTTTCCTCCCCTCTGACTTCTCCCTGGATTTTTTTCCCAGTTTATCAAGATGTTGTCATGTTTTCTGCTGCTCCTCACAGTACGAGCAGTGCTGCCCATGGCGACAGATGCCACCACGGGAAGGAGGGAAATGAATCCTGTGGGCAAATGCTGGGAGAAAGAATCCAGGCTTCACAGAAGCTGCTGCAGGTATGTCTGCCTCCCATCCACTGCAAAAATACCGTGTCTGCACCCAAAATGTGTTCTAGGGATCCGTATCCTCGTGCCCCTGGGCAGTCTGGTGCTCCCCTGCAGGGTGTAGGGGGGTCAGGTGCCCTTGGAGCAGGTCCCACTGGGTTTGTGCAACCTCAGCTGCTGACAGAAGGAAGAACTTTACTGATTTATTTTATTTATACACTGTGGGGGTAGGTTTTTCCCCTCTCTAAGACACAGGAATTCAGCACTTTTTGGGAAGCAGTGGATAAGCCCAGGCAATACCTTCCATAGGCAGTGGTGGCCATGAGTGATTTTTTCTGCTTCTGTTTCTCCTGTGTTTTGCATCACACCCTAAAAAGCCCAGTTTCAGTGGAAAAACCACAAGAATAAGAAAGCAGGGTACCCCATGGGGGGTTTAACATTACACAGCCAACATCAATGTATCTTTTAATGAAGCGGCCTCTTATGCCACTTTACCGGCACTGCCTTTTTAGAAGGTTCTAGCACAGAAATGATGAGATTTTAGAGAAGGAGGTGGAAAATCCTGCCTTCATTAATTCCCTCTGGGTGAGGCTTGTCAGTTTTCCCTGCCAGGGAGCCTGATGGATGTCCCCCAGTGCTGCCGGGAGATTCCGCAGGCTCCGTCCCTGCCACTCCTCTGCAGGAAAATCCCCAGCCCGTCCCAAGAGCTCCCTCTTCCCAACAAACCGCGCCGTGTTGCTCTGGGGATGGCCCTGGCTCAGGCTGTGAGGGTTTGCCGCTCCTTTGCTGGGGGCCTGCCATGGGATCGATACCTCAGCAACCTCTTTATTTCTGACCAGGAGCCAAGAGAAATAGCTCAGCTCCATCTTTCCCTTTCAGCTTCGCCTATTAAACATTTTAATGGTGGCAGGGAATCAGTAAACAGAAACTCAGCACCAAAGCACACGTGTCCATGTGTCCGTGCTTTGTTTCCTCGAATTACATCACGGGGAAACCTTCAGAAACCGAAAGAATAAAAGCTGCTCAGCATTTGCTTTAAGGCTGACCTCCTGAGGCTCAGGATGCCCTTTTTTGGGTCATTTTGGACAAGGCAGGGATGATTTTTATTGGGAGTGCTGCTCTCCTGTATGCTCCTGAAGGCACGGAGTGCTGCTGTCCTTGGGAAGCTCCAGGGTGGGAAGATTTATTTCCACTGCCATGAGGCAGGATTTGCCTTATCCCGTGTCTTCTGCAGTGTCACAGACATGGGCAATATGGTTAAAAAATGATCTTCTGGAAAACAAATCAGCAAATAAAACATCCAGAGGAGTGTGAACAGTTCCTGGCAGCTGTCTTTCCTGGGAACTGGAATGGTGAGTGATTGTCATCTAGACCAGTAGCTACAAAGTTGTGTTTTATGTAAATTGCTCTCTGACTTTGCTAGCTGTACTTTTAGTTAGAAAATTCACTTCAGGGATGTGATGTTTTGAATCCTTTAATTTTTCCCCTCATTTCAGGGTGAAGTCCACAAATCCATGTGTTTTACCCAGCAGAGATTAAGGGAACTGTGACAACATCAGTGTTCCTGGTCGGACAGCCTGAGCAGCTCCTCAGCAAACCTCAGCCTTCCCATCTGACACGAACAAACATACCATGTGGACTTGATCTATCTTATCCTGCTAAAAATCCCAGCAAAGTTTCCCCTCGGGGGTCTCCTAAAATCCCAGTCCTTGCTGCCTGGGCTGGGCACTCCAGACTGCAGCAGTGTCATAGCCTCGGTTATTGCATCACTGTCATGGTATTACTGCTCCCTTTGGGTACAGGGGACACAGCAGAATGAGTCCAAAGGAGATAAATCAACAGCAGGTAGAAATTTGTGCAGGTTTGTCACAGCTTAAAGCTGAGGGCAAGACGACTAGAGCCAGATTGTAAGGAAATGTATCAATTATTACTGCTTATATTCAGTAATCACGTGTGATACTTGGTACATCACCGTACACGTGCTCCAGTTTTGAGTACTGCTCCACGGTATTGCACGGGAATATGGCACAAGAATTAATACCGCGCATTTTACTGAAAGGCAGACAGGGATTGCTACATTCCCGGGCCCTGCTGCGAACGCTTGCCACTCGACACCCACAGCGGCCGCAAAACCTTGTGATTTTATCCTTTTTCCTTAGAGAGAAGGGAGCAGTTTATTCCTTTTCCCTTGGCCGGGACGAACGCGGACCAGCGGAGCCGCCATCGCCTCTCGCAGCCGTGAGGGGAGCGGGGGCGGGGCCGGGGGNGAAGGGCTTCGCCAAGGAGCTGGACCAATGGATCGAGCAGCTGAACGAGTGCCGGCAGCTGAGCGAGAGCCAGGTCCGCAGCCTGTGCGAGAAGGTGAGTGCGGGGCCCGGACGTTGGGAGGGCGGGATGGTGCCTGTGGTGTATCCGGCGTTGGAAGACGGGCTTGCGCCGGGGGATACCGGGCTTTGGGAGGCGGAGTGGTGCCTCTGGAATACCGGGCGTGGGGAGAGCGGGATGGTGCCTGCGGGATGTCGAGTTTTGGGAGACAGGGATGCGGCGGGTGGGATATCGGGCACCGGGAGAGCGGGTGGTGCCTGTGGGGTATTGGGCACTGGGAGGGCAGGATGGTGCCCGTGGGATAGCCGGCCCTGGGTGCCTGGGGTGGTTTCTGTGAGGTTGGACATGGGATGACCAGGTTGCTGCCTCTGGAGTATCCAGCACTGGGACAGCGGGGTAGTGCCTGTGCGTCCGGGTGTCCTACACAACATGGAGGAGCCACGCGCTGAAAAATCAACCCCAAGTCAGTGAGAAAGCGCACTGGCTTCCGAGGGGGGATCTCGGGAAGCAGAGGTGAGACCCAGACAGGCTCACAGTCTGCTGAGGAGGACCGAAATAGGAAGAGGAATAGTCGGATAAAGGGCACTGTCTGCTGTTCCTGACTGTGGTTCGGACAGGCCTTGGCAAGTGCCTGCTTGGATTTGTTTAGCGGAGGGGCTAAGAGCCTTTTTTTCCCATCAGGAGAAAGGTCCTTAGACTTATGCTGGGTGTTGTCTGAGCAGTCCAATAGCTCTTTGTGAACCTTCCCTCAACACTGCAGCCTGTGACCGAGGGAAGATTTTCCTTGGTGTGTTCTTCCAGCAGTGATCCTGACATCTCTCTAACCCCCACACAGCTTCTGTTTTCTTCCCCCCGTTTTCATTTTTTCAATCCCATGCTGGGGCTGTCCATTTGTGAGGGAGCTGTGGCTGTTTGGGAAGCTGGAGTTGTGGCTGCTGTGTTTTGGGAAGCTGGAGGGCGATGCTGGCAGATTGTGGCTGAACACAGAGGAAGCAGGGAGAAGCTGCATAGGAAAGCTCAGCTGGAGGTGGGGAGGGTGTTTGTCCTTCAGGAGGCAGGTGACAGGTAGGTGTGTCATCTGTCACAGCACCTCATTCTTCCAGGCTGCTGGAAACTGATGGAAACGACTGGGGCATGAAGGAAACACTGTGCCCTGCACTGACTTGGCTTGTTTAAGTTTTGGGGAGTGGTTGTGTCACCCAGAAGAGGAGCTTACAAAAACCTCTGGGTGTGCAGCCCTGCCACAAAGCTGGTTTAGTTGGTTTCCTTGAAATTATATTTGGGGAAATCCTTTTCTCCACAACACTTCTTAGCACTCTTGTTTTTGGGGCTGATTTCAAAGAGGCCCAGCACACTAGTACCTTTTGCTTCAGGTTTCAATTGGTGGAAGAACTCGGTACTAAAACGAAAAATCAAAATGAAGTGGGAAATAAAAACCAAACCAGCAAAATCTCCGAGTTACCTGTGTGGGTCGTTCTTGGTTTGAAGTACTGGCACAGTGGGCAGTGGTGAGGGAAGGATTGGACACAAGGAAGGTGTGCCTAGTGACTGTGCACTCTTAAAAGCTGTTGGAGTTTGCAGCTGTGGCAGTGGCGTTCTGTCCTCACCTGGCCAGTGGCAGTCTGTCAGACAGCTGATCAGCCCCTCTGGGTCATGCAGGTGAGGGACCTGCTGCTCTCAGTGTGATAACACTGTTCTTCCCATTCTGTTGATGTTCAAAATGGAAATTAGCTCAAATCCTGCAGAAACTCAGAGGCTGATACCAGGATTAATTGTGGTCACTGCTGGAGCTTGCACTTTTGGGGAGCAGGTGAAGGAGTTGGGAGCCACCCTGCTGAGTCCAGGCAAAAGGGTTTTTCACAAAGGTGATGAAATGGGCTATGAAAGAAGGCAGGGAAAAGACTGTCTCCTGAATTAAACAAGCAGCATCCATGACCATCCCTCTCCTGGAAAGATTCTCTTTCCTCTCCTGCTTCTTTGGAGGTGTAAGAGGGGACCCATTGCAGGCAATTTCCACTGTTGTGTTGTGGCCAGGAATGTTTTCTCTCTGTTGGTGATGCTAATCCTAGTTCAGGTACCTCTGGGAGCACCTGGGCACCTTGGCAGAGGCTCTGAGTGTCTTCATGAGGCTGCTGCCTCATTCCTGAAGGGTGAGACAGCTCCATCCCTGCCATCCCTGTGGCTTCCATCTCACTTGGCTGCGTCTCGTTCCAGCCAAGCTCCCTGAGGTTTAATACCCTCACCCACTTGTTGGTATGGTAGTTTGGCCTGTGGCCATTGGTGGGATGAAGGCTCAGGTGAACTTTGATCCCCAACTCCATGGCTGGCTTCAGGTTCCCAGAGAACAAGCCTCTGAGGGTCAGACCAAGCTGAGGGAATGACTCTTCCAGAAGGAATGGAGTTTGTCCCCTCTCCAAGGCTCTTCAGAAGCACACAAGGAGTTGATGTGGTGGGCAAGCTGACAGGCAGCAAATGGGCTGCTCTTCAGAGGCTCTTTGAGCACAGACATGGCAACTGTTGGCTCAGCTTATTTAATACGAGGGAGGTTTATTTAATAAAAACACCTGAAAGCTGCTGCTTTTTATCCTGACCTGGATATGGTTTTCATCTAGCGCAAGTGGGACAGATGTACAGGAAGCTGATACCATTAGTCACTGTTCTCTGCAACAAAGGTAGCTAAATTTTGACTTTTAAGTCATAGTTATTTATTAGCCTCTTGGATTAAATAAGTGCTGATGATGCCAGGCAGCCTGCCTGCATCAGAGGTTTTCATTTTTGCTTTGTAATAGTGCTTTTTATTTTAAGTCATTTCATTTCAGTGTTCCCACTGCAGGCAGATGCACTGGTTAGTCACCGCTTTTCTGGGGTGTTTTTATTGATGCTGAGCATTTTGGAAGTATTGTTCTGTGTTAGAAAATCGTCACGTGAGGGCAAACTGGGACTCCCGAGGCTGATGTAAACCAGCTCTGGAGAGTTCAAATGGCAGCCTGGATCTGTCCACGTGCCCTGATGAGTGTCCACAGGGTGAGCTAAAACGGGCTGCAGGGGAACAGCTGGTTGGCAGCGTAAGGAGCCACTCCTGTCACCTGCCAGCTCCTCCTTCCTCGTCAGGAGAAACTTCTGGATTCTCCTAGCACCGGCATTGCAGTTCGTGGGCTGGCCCCCATTCCTAGGGTACATTTAAAGTGAGCCTGTTTGCCCTGTTCCTGTGGAAAAGGAGCCCTGCTGAGCTCCAGCTTGGAACAAACCCCTGCCTGTTGCTTTGTGCAACAGTCAGAACACACGGAGCAGCTGTTTTGTGGGTTTATATTTGTCTCTCCCAGAGGGTGGAAGCTCTCAGAAGGCGCTATAAATGCTTTTAAAGACGTGTGAGCAGAATTTGAGTGCTACTACTGCACTCCAATACAACATGTTCAGCAGTTCCCAGTCATGCCAGAAGTGCAAGGCAGAGCCCATCTCATCAAGTCCATGGGCAGCACATGACTTTAAGGATCCCTCAGGTTAGGTTATGTGCAAAGAGCATGCTGGATGCAGTCCAAACTGCTTAGGGTATAGTTTTTCCTTCCAAATACATGTTTTTCCTAAAAGAGGCAAGGCAGCAAACAGTGGAATGGGAACGCAGGCATCCTCAGGAAGCCCACAGAGGGTATGTTTGGAAAGCAGCTCCCTTCTGGCAGCACAGCGTGAGCCTTAGCTCATCCTGAGCTAAGGGATATGGCAGGGAATACCCAGATCATCACCTGCTGGTGACTGCTCAGTGTTGGTGATCTTCCAGCCCTTTTGTTTGGATCAGATGGAGTCATCTTGTGGGTGTTCCCTGTGCCTCCGATGTGCCGGGAGCGCTGATCAACATCAGTCAGTGAGCTGGAGGCAGCACAACAAACCTGGTATTTGATAAGGATAATAAGGTGGTGCAGATAGGCTACATGGCATGGTTGTAATTAGCAGAGGAACTGCTGGGTGTGGAAGAAGGGATGACTAAATCCAGGGATGCCATCCCTCCATCTGTGGTCGTTTTGTTGCCAGCTGGGTGCAGCCAGGGAAGCTGGTTGTGGCTTCGTATGTTCCAGTTGCCTCTGTCTTTGCTTTCCAGTTGTGTGACTTGCCTGTAGAAGTTGCTAAACTGTTGTGCTTGGAAGAGGATTGGAATTCTGGCAGCCAAGATGTGCCCTGGGCAAGGGATTCTGGCCTCACTGTAGTAAACCTGCTCATCCCCATGCACTGAGATTTGGGTAACACCCCTTGTCTGTGCTCACCCACCAAACCATTTTTCCAGTGGTCAGCTTGAGCAGCAGGGACGAAACTGGGTTTCCAGTGGGAATGCAGCAGAATAACACCACCTGCTTCTGGAGGAGCTTCCTACCTTTTTGTCCTAAATGTGCTTTCCTTGCCAGGCTAAAGAAATCCTTACAAAGGAATCAAATGTGCAGGAGGTACGCTGCCCCGTCACCGTCTGTGGGGATGTCCACGGGCAGTTCCACGACCTTATGGAGCTCTTCAGGATTGGTGGGAAGTCTCCAGACACAAACTACCTGTTCATGGGAGACTATGTGGACAGAGGCTATTACTCGGTGGAGACAGTGACTCTCCTGGTGGCGTTGAAGGTACGGCTTGAGAGATCCAGGGCAAAACCTGCGAGCCAGGAACCGTTTTCTCCTCCAGGTGACGCTGCCATTGGCTCGAGCACAACGGGTGTAAAGGGATCTGTGTCAGTGGACACGTGCTGGGAGCAGAGAGCTTGGCTGCTGTTGGTGGTATTCCATGGCTCTTTGTTTCCGTGCCCGTACTAAGGAAGCGTTTTCTCCACCCCCAGGTGCGGTACCCAGAGCGCATCACGATACTGAGGGGCAACCACGAGAGCAGGCAAATCACACAGGTCTATGGCTTCTACGACGAGTGCCTGCGCAAGTACGGCAACGCCAACGTCTGGAAGTACTTCACAGACCTGTTTGATTACCTTCCACTCACGGCTCTAGTAGACGGCCAGGTGAGTCTGGGATAAGGAAAGCGCTCCCTTCCGTGGATTTCTGCAGGCTGTGTTGTCTGACATCCAGAGGAACAGTCCCAGACAAGCTCCTTTAACTTGTGATCTGAGGGCAAGATGGCTGGAGTTGTGAATGAGTGTTAACAGTTAAACCTAGCTGATTTGGAGATCATTCTTCCCTTAAAAATACGCAGTTAATGGATTGCTCTTTTCTTTCTGGAACAGATATTCTGCCTCCATGGTGGCCTCTCTCCATCCATAGATACACTGGATCATATCAGGGCTCTGGACCGCCTGCAGGAAGTTCCACATGAGGTAATAGCAAAAGAAATGCTTCAGAAACTTAGTTATCTTCTGGTGGAAAATGCAAATGTTTTCTCACATTGCAGTCCATTTAAACATGTGATCATACATAAATTACGACCTTTCCAGGAGCTAGAGAAAATGAACATTTGGGCAAAACACACAAGTCAGTGTGCTTTGATTACAGCAGCCTACATAAGGAGAGCTGTGGGGGTTTCACAGCTGTTTTCCCTAGAATCGGGGGATTTCTGGGCTTTCAGTCTGACTCAAAGAGCAGGATTTGGCAGGGGAGGGTGTTTACTATCTTCAGCGTCCTCACAGATGTGGTTGTGAACTGGCAACCACCCTGTGAAGCCACACTGTGTCACCATCCTTCCTCCCCAGCCAGCCCGGCCTCCTATGGTGTTGCACCTTGTTACAGCTTCCTGGGGCCTGAAATCTGGACTGCAAAACCACGCTTGGAGCTCTCGGGGCAGCTGGAAGTTGTGTTGGGAGTGGATGGGGCTCGCAGATGTGTGTTCAGTAAACTCCTCATGTGCCTTGCACTGAGAAGGATGTGCTGGCAGTCTTGCTACTGTAAATAAAACGTGTTTAAGCACCTTGCCAGTGATGTAACAGAGAGCTCCTAATGTTTCCCAAGGGTCCGATGTGTGATCTGTTGTGGTCGGATCCGGATGACCGCGGCGGCTGGGGCATTTCTCCACGTGGTGCTGGCTACACCTTTGGGCAGGACATTTCCGAAACCTTCAACCACGCCAATGGTCTCACACTGGTCTCCCGCGCTCACCAGCTGGTCATGGAGGTAGGGCAAGCACTCTGCAAGCTGGGGCTAACAAAACAGGGGCCACGGGAGTCTCCTCTGGGGCACCTTCCGCTCACGGGTTTGTTGACACCTAAATCTTAGACAGGTCAGTAGCAAAGAGAGGCTTTAGTCACGTGAAAACAACAACATAAAATGATGTGCTTTGACCTGCAGCCTAAATAAGGGCATGGTCTGCCCTTTCCAAGCAAATTTCTCCCTCCAAGTAAATTGCCAAAGGGGCTGTGTCACACCCCGTTTGTGACAGGAATAATCTTACGTGCTGGCTTGTTCTTGCTCTGACTGCTGCTGCTGCATCTGACAGCCTGTCCTGAAATGCTCAGCAGTCAGATGTGACGGGGATTATGCCATTTTTGGCTGTCGACAGGCTATTCTTGGACATCTTGCTGGAAAAATGCCAGGTGGGTCAATGGAGCAGATGCATTTTGAAAATCTGGTGCAGGTAGATCCCTTAAGCAGAACCGTGTGTCAGAAGTCACTGGTATCCAGCCAGCAAATTGTCCCTTGTGGTGGATGAAGGCTGAAGGCACCCCTAAAAATCCCAAAGGCTTTTTAGTGCTACAGTCCATAATTTACAAGTGAGGAGTGGATCATCTCCTGTAGGCTGCTTGAAGCTGGTTTTGCCAGGTACCTTCTGCTGCTGCTTCTTGTGGTAAGGCACATATTTTGAAATGAAACAAAGTCAGTTGGAAATATTTCAAGAAATCTGCCGTTTCACAAGTGCCTCAGAGAGTTTCAGGCCTGAAGAGGAACTTTGGACAGGCTGAGGTTTAACAGAGACCTTTTTTTTTTCCCTCTCTCTCTCTCTCTCCCTGGCAGGGTTATAACTGGTGCCACGACCGGAATGTGGTTACCATCTTCAGTGCCCCCAATTACTGCTACCGCTGTGGGAACCAGGCTGCTATCATGGAACTAGATGACACTTTAAAATATTCCTTGTGAGTATCCTGGCTTGGGCTGGGCTCTCTTTCTAACCACTCTATGAGGAATGGCTGATCATTCCCTAGGGGGTTCTTCCCTGAAAAGCCAGCTCAGACCACTCTGGAATTAACGTGTGCTCTGCCTTAAAATAAGTGCTCAGTTAAGCTCCTAAAAGCTCCTCTTCCTCCTGGCTGTCTGGAGAGTTGGAGCTTTTGCACTGCGATCTCTTTATTGCCTAAGCTTGATGGAGAGAGTAAAAACACATGGATTTATCTCTTTGTTTTCATCTTTGGTAGCAGTGAGCTTTGTAAGATGGGGGAGAGGGTCTGAATTGTGCTGTCAGCTGCTCCCATGAGAAACCAGTGACAGGCTGCTGGGTCAGTCTGAGTTTTACCTCCCATGAGCTTTTGTTTTGGGGCTTGGAATGTTTTATGTGGAAGGAGCTGGGGTGAGTAGAGCACTAGCAGCAGGAGAACAAGCCTGATATTTATCATGGCAGTGGAAAATGGCTTGTGGAGGAGGGTAAGTGATCCCTGTTTCTTTCCTGCAGCCTCCAGTTTGACCCAGCACCTCGTCGTGGAGAGCCTCATGTTACCCGTCGTACCCCAGACTACTTCCTATAAGCCTCTCCCAACCTTTGTAGAAGGAAGTACACCTGGCATTTTAAAAAGAGCAACAATATTTACACATTTCGGTAAGAAATCAGGGTTCGTCTCAACTGAAATCCCCATCATGGACCAAAATGTGCCATACCGAGGACGAAGAGCATTTAGCACAACTTGAGACTGAATTCCTTATGACACTCTCTCTGTCCCATGCCCATCAGCCCGAAAGTCAGTTTGCCTGCTGTATTTGTAGTCATTGTTTTCCTTCTGGACTGTTCAGAGAGGAAAAGGTAACTCTTTAACAACACTCATCTCCTCTGACGCTTCTTTGTACATTTTTAGTTCTAGTGTTTAACTGGCATGAATTAGAGTTTGTTTTCTAGGGAAGTGCACACTAACTTCATCCCCCACCACTCTTTATTTTATTGGAAAGACAGCTCAACTTAACTGGAGAAAGGAAGTGATTCCTGCTTGGGAGTACGTTGTCATAACCCAGATAAAAGCGTTCCCTTTTTAGCTCTATTCCCGTTCTGTGCTGATCCTGCCCTTTTTTTTTTTTTAATTGTTTTGGGGTATTTTGTTTATTTTGTTTTCTCTTTTGTTATTTCCCCCTTCCCCTCTGTATATTTGTCCTGGAAGTGCTTGCAATCCTCCTCGCTGTACCTGAACCAATAAACTCGCCGTTGTCAGCCCCAACACGTGGTGTCGTGCCGGGCCGGGGCGGGCCGGGGGCGGGCCCGGGGCGGGGCGGCGGGGCCAGACCGAGCCTGGAGCGATGGCGGCGGTTGCTTACGAGCTGCTGGTTCTGGGCGGCGGCTCCGGGGGGCTGGCGGGGGCCCGGCGGGCGGCCGAGCTCGGCGCCCGGGTCGCGCTGGTGGAGCCGCTGCGCCTCGGCGGCACCTGCGTGAGTGACTTGGGGGGGACCCGCACCCGGGGCGGGGAGGGACGGGGCAGGGGACGAGCGACGCGGGGCCGGTGCCCCCACGCTGGCTCCGGGGATTCGGGATGGTGGCGGAGCCTCCGGGGAGGGTCGCGGTGCGGGAAGTCGGAGAGAAGGAATCGCCTTCCCGGTGTCCAAGCGTTGTGCAAAGAACTGCTGTGTCAGGCTGAAGCAGGATGGATCCCAATCCACTATCTCCAGCAGCTTCTTCCCGGCCGTTTCCAAGCCGTTTTCAGTCACGCAGGTGACGGGATGCCGATGGATCCTGGATCTCTGTAGCACAATGCAAGGTGGTAAAGCAGAACTCAAGAGCATGGTGAGCTGGTAACAAGCCAAAAAAGAAACTGGTTCCTCAGGCAAGCCAGGGACAGGCTCTAGTTTTATGCCCTAAATGCATTCTGCTGGAAAATTACCAAATTCCTGGAAGTGCAGGCAAGGCATGGCAAACACCTTTCTCCTAGTAAATAATTTTAAGAGTATCAGTGGAAAAAATCCCAGTGTTTGAAGGCCCCACCTTCCATATTCTCCTTCAAGGAAGTGAAGGAAAACGGGCAGACCGCAGGACCTTGAGCCTCCTGAGGCGGTTACACCCCTCTTTTGCCAGGAACCCATAATCCTGCCTTTGTTTTCCTGAGCACAGAGCTGGGATGCAGTGCCAGCCCAATGTGGGATGCTCTCTGGAGCACTGCCTTGGGAAAACTGAGCCTTGGGAAAACTGAGCCTTAGCACTGAGACTTGCTCTTATTCCCCCCAGGTCAATGTTGGGTGCGTGCCAAAGAAGGTAAGGCAGTTCTGGCACGGGTTGGGTCTGGTGTGGGTGCCTGCTGAATTCCAGGGCAGTGCTGGCACAGGGTGTGGGGAGGAAGCAGGGCCCCAGAGGGAACTGAGCCATCGGGATGCCGTGGGCGCTCCTGTGTCCTCTGGGTGCTCCGGGCAAAGGTGAAGAATCAGGAAGCCTGGCAGGGGTTTTCCCAGATTCCAAGCAGTGTTCCTGAGNGGTATTTTGTTTATTTTGTTTTCTCTTTTGTTATTTCCCCCTTCCCCTCTGTATATTTGTCCTGGAAGTGCTTGCAATCCTCCTCGCTGTACCTGAACCAATAAACTCGCCGTTGTCAGCCCCAACACGTGGTGTCGTGCCGGGCCGGGGCGGGCCGGGGGCGGGCCCGGGGCGGGGCGGCGGGGCCAGACCGAGCCTGGAGCGATGGCGGCGGTTGCTTACGAGCTGCTGGTTCTGGGCGGCGGCTCCGGGGGGCTGGCGGGNAAGAAACTGGTTCCTCAGGCAAGCCAGGGACAGGCTCTAGTTTTATGCCCTAAATGCATTCTGCTGGAAAATTACCAAATTCCTGGAAGTGCAGGCAAGGCATGGCAAACACCTTTCTCCTAGTAAATAATTTTAAGAGTATCAGTGGAAAAAATCCCAGTGTTTGAAGGCCCCACCTTCCATATTCTCCTTCAAGGAAGTGAAGGAAAACGGGCAGACCGCAGGACCTTGAGCCTCCCGAGGCGGTTACACCCCTCTTTTGCCAGGAACCCATAATCCTGCCTTTGTTTTCCTGAGCACAGAGCTGGGATGCAGTGCCAGCCCAATGTGGGATGCTCTCTGGAGCACTGCCTTGGGAAAACTGAGCCTTGGGAAAACTGAGCCTTAGCACTGAGACTTGCTCTTATTCCCCCCAGGTCAATGTTGGGTGCGTGCCAAAGAAGGTAAGGCAGTTCTGGCACGGGTTGGGTCTGGTGTGGGTGCCTGCTGAATTCCAGGGCAGTGCTGGCACAGGGTGTGGGGAGGAAGCAGGGCCCCAGAGGGAACTGAGCCATCGGGATGCCGTGGGCGCTCCTGTGTCCTCTGGGTGCTCCGGGCAAAGGTGAAGAATCAGGAAGCCTGGCAGGGGTTTTCCCAGATTCCAAGCAGTGTTCCTGAGCCAACCTGAAGTTTGTGTGGGCAGGTGATGTGGAACACGGCGGTCCACGCGGAGTTTGTCCATGATCACGCTGACTATGGCTTTGAAACAACGGGTGTCAAGTTCAACTGGAGGTAAGAATGGAAAGGNGGCGGGGCGGCGGGGCCAGACCGAGCCTGGAGCGATGGCGGCGGTTGCTTACGAGCTGCTGGTTCTGGGCGGCGGCTCCGGGGGGCTGGCGGGNAAAACTGAGCCTTAGCACTGAGACTTGCTCTTATTCCCCCCAGGTCAATGTTGGGTGCGTGCCAAAGAAGGTAAGGCAGTTCTGGCACGGGTTGGGTCTGGTGTGGGTGCCTGCTGAATTCCAGGGCAGTGCTGGCACAGGGTGTGGGGAGGAAGCAGGGCCCCAGAGGGAACTGAGCCATCGGGATGCCGTGGGCGCTCCTGTGTCCTCTGGGTGCTCCGGGCAAAGGTGAAGAATCAGGAAGCCTGGCAGGGGTTTTCCCAGATTCCAAGCAGTGTTCCTGAGCCAACCTGAAGTTTGTGTGGGCAGGTGATGTGGAACACGGCGGTCCACGCGGAGTTTGTCCATGATCACGCTGACTATGGCTTTGAAACAACGGGTGTCAAGTTCAACTGGAGGTAAGAATGGAAAGGGCCAGCTGCAAACCAGCATCTTCCAGTGAGTGTCCCATGGGGAGCAGCCCACTGTCCACTTCCAAGGGGCCCCTGCCCGCCTCCAGGCTCCTGTGGGTTGTGCAGAGCTGGTTACAAGGCTGGCATTGCCGCTGTACTCTGGAGAATAGCGTGCCAAACTGGCTGTGGGAAGAGACTCTGGAGAAGACAAATGCAGGGAAGGCAGGCACAGAAATCTTGCTTTGGTGGGGAAAGGGTCACAGGGAGCTGTTTTATATTGTGGTGTGGCTGCCATGTGCCAGAGGGGTTGAGTTCACAGAACCACGGAATCATTAAGGTTGCAAAAGACCTCTGAGATCATTGAGCCTAACCTTTGACTGACCGCGACCTTGTGACCATGGCACTGAATGCAAGGTTCTTCCTGAGTTCCAAGGTTCATCTTCTGGCAGTGATGGCATTCCCTGTTCTGTTCCAGGACCATAAAGGAGAAGCGTGACGCGTACGTGCGGCGCCTCAATGACATCTATGAGAACAATGTGAAGAAGGTGAGCGTGGGATGTGTTTATGCTGCAATTGGAGAGGCAAAAGTGATGGATTTTTGGCCACTTTTCCACCCAACTGTGGAAGCCCTGGCTCCATTAGCTGTCTCCCACACCTCATCCCCCTGTTAACCCCCTAACTGTTACCCCTAAGGCTCACATTGACATCATCCGGGGCTATGGGAAGTTCACCGCTGATCCCCAGCCAACCATCGAAGTGAATGGGAAAAAGTACACGGCTCCTCACATCCTTATAGCCACGGGAGGGCGCCCGGTTGTCCCTTCTGACAGCGAAATTCCTGGTGAGCCTGATGAAATTCCCCAGGCTCTCAGGCTGGAAAGAGGTCTGCCGAAGCAAAGCAGGCTTTGGGAAGGGAATAGGCACAGGTGAAGGGTGCAAAGGGGGTGTCTGCTTTGCAGGTGCCAGTCTGGGGATGACCAGTGACGGCTTCTTTGACCTGGAGGAGCTGCCCAGGTAAAGTGGGATTCATCCCCAGCAGCCACTGGCGCCAGCTCCAGGTGCCTGCACACAGCACGGCCGCTTCTCTGCAGGCACAGCGTCATCGTCGGGGCTGGCTACATCGCAGTGGAGATCGCGGGGATCCTCTCCACACTGGGCTCCAAGTCATCCCTGCTCATCCGCCACGACAAGGTAGTGCCGCCACCCGTCCCCAGCTGCGCTTCCCGCCCGGCTGCCACATCCCAGCCCTGATGGTCAGGTTGATTGCTGGTTGTCAGTTCCTGGTGAAGGAGGGTCTGAGTTGGCACAGGAATAGTGATGCAGGGGATGGTGGCATGGGAGCCTTGGAGAGGCTGAGGGGGACCTGTTTTAGCAGCACCCACCCATGTGCCCGACGTTTCTGCAGCCGTGCGTGTCACCGCATCCGTTCCCTTGAGCTTAATTTCAAGTCATGACTTGAAAAGAGGAAGAAATGAAAAGAAAATAGCAGAGGAACAAACTGAGAAGTTTGTTAATCAGAAGCACCCCAAACCTCTTTGGTTCCAGGAGCAGGGAAATGCTGGTGGAGGGGCTGCCAGGTGGTGCCTTTGCCTGCAGACCCTCACCTGACCAGGTTGGGGGGATCCTTGCCCAGGTCCTGCGAACCTTTGACTCCCTGATCAGCTCCAACTGCACCCAGGAGCTGGAGAACACCGGGGTGGATGTCTGGAAGCACGCACAGGTGGGAGAGCACAGAGCAGCCCTGTGGCTTGTCCCATCACTCCTGCAGAGGCAGGGCTGGGGGAAAGCTGCTGTTTTGGGTGCTGCTTGCTGAGCCATGGTTTTGGCAACATCCCTGCTTGTGCAGCGTGGCTGCCATCGCTCGTTGCAAGGCAAAAGCCATCTGCACCTTCTCCTGCTGCTCTTGTTCCCCTTAGGTCAAGAGGGTCACCAAGTCTCGGGGTGGGCTGCTGGATGTGACAGTGGCCTTGGCAGCGCCTGGCTGCAAGCCAACGGAGGAGGTGATCCGGGATGTGGACTGCCTGCTGTGGGCCGTGGGCCGGGAGCCCAGCTCCGAGGCACTGGGCCTGCACCAAGTGGTGAGATGGCAGCATGTCCCTTCCCTGCTGGTGGGGGGATGTCCACGGGTCTTTGGGGTTCCCTTGGGTCTCCAGAGCCTGTCATAGGATGGTGCTCCCACAACTTGCCCCCCACTTGGGAACACCAGCACAGGTGTCCCCTGGGCCGTGCCATCCCTCCTGGAGCATATGTGGCTGCTGTTTCCTGTGGCAGGGCGTGAAGGTGGACCCCAAGGGCCATGTGGTTGTGGATGAGTACCAGAACACCACCAGGAAAGGGATCTATGCTGTTGGAGATGTCTGTGGGAAAGCCCTTCTCACCCCAGGTGCTGCAGCTGTGCCCCCTTCCCTGCACGGCCCCTCGGTGCCACGCCGTGCTGTGGCTCAGGCTCCCTGTCCCTCCCCGCAGTGGCCATTGCAGCTGCCAGGAAGCTGGCCCACAGGCTCTTTGAGGGCAAGCAGGACTCCCGGCTGGACTACGAGAACATCCCCACGGTGGTTTTCAGCCACCCGCCCATCGGCACCGTGGGGCTCACTGAAGGTGGGGACAGACGGGGTGTGCAGGGGCTGGGGACACTGGCTCAGAGCTGCTGCTTTTATGCTTGAGATACTTTGATCTCCAGCAAGTGAGCCTTGACCAAAGGGCTTTGATTCCTCCTTTTAAATGCCCCATGTGGAACCCTCTGACCCCTGTTCCACACCTTCTGCTGCAGAGGAGGCCGTGGCCATACATGGCAAGGCCAACGTGAAGATCTACAACACGTCCTTCACTCCCTTGTACCACGCTGTCACCCAGAGGAAGGTCAAGTGCGTCATGAAGCTGGTGTGCGCTGGCAAGGAGGAGAAGGTGAGTGGGGGGCACAGCTGGGGGGCAGTGGGGACCACGGCTGGCTGTCCTCTTGTCCCCATGTCCCAGCTCTTGGGCTGGGGTCCAGCTCCCCCAGCACCAAGCCCAAGAGGTCACCCTGGATTCTGAGTCCCACCTGGCTTCTCCCTTTTTCTCCAAAGGTGGTGGGATTGCACATGCAAGGGCTGGGCTGTGACGAAATGCTGCAGGGCTTCGCTGTGGCCATCAAAATGGGGGCCACCAAGGCCGACCTGGACAACACTGTTGCCATTCACCCCACTTCTGCTGAGGAGCTGGTGACACTGCGCTGAGCCTGCAGGCACGGACACCCCGGGGATGGTGGCTACAGCTGGCTAAAATGTTTCATGTGTTTGCAAAAGTGCCTTGCTGCTGGGCGGGTGGCCAGAGGGTGTGTCTGTAAGGTTGGTGTGGAGTTGGTTGTGCTCTGGAGTGGGAAGTAAACACACTGATGCTGGCCCGTCTTTGCCTTCTGCTCTCTGGTGCCTGTCTCCTGCCGTGCCCAGCCGTGCAGGGTCCATGGATGTGGTTTGGGAGAAGGCTGGCAGTGACTGGGCTCCTCCTCTGCAATCTCTGGGGCTGGGCAGGAAGCAGCGGAGAGGGGCAGGACAGTGGGGTCTTTGCGGTGTTCCTGGGTGCTGGGGTATCCTGGATGGGCTCCATCCTCCTCCTTATCTCATGTCCCAACACCACTGGCTCTCCAGCCTGTCCTGACATCATGCTTGGGGCTCCGAGGGGGAGTCCAGGCTGGGGGTTCAGGGACCAAATTCCCTGTTTCCAGCCCCATTTTCAGCAGCTGGAAGGTCCAGACCCGGCTGGGAAAGAAGAAGCCGGAGTCATGTGGGGTTTGGGGGATCAGAACAGGGCACCCCACAGTGAGCCTGGGCCAGGCACCTTCATGTCCTGGAAACAGGGACTGAGGCCTGTGTATGGGGGGCACCACTCATTTGGCCAGTTTTAGGGTTCTGTAATAAATAAATCAGGCATTTTCTTGGGCTCAGAAATGGAGGCAAGTCATGCGTTGTTGGCACTCGGAGCCAGCTGCACCCAGGCAGTCTCAGGGCTGTGAAACACACCCCAGTCCTGTCATGGAGTGCGAATGGAGGCTCACTCATCCAGGCAGTTTAAGGCTTTGATCAGAGAGCCCCGATCCTGCCTTTTGGGGCTCAGGGCAGACCCCACACTGGTGAGAGACGGCGGCACCTGGGAGGCGGAGCAAGGCAGCCCCAGGCTGCGGGGCCGGCTCAAGTGTGCGGGGTGGGACCAGGGGCATTTGCAAGTCGCTCCTTGAGGTGGGAGGAGGTGCAGGGGCCTCGGCCTCCTGTCCACTCCCCTTCCTTTCCTCCCCATGCCCCTCTACCATCCAGATGCTCTTTACAAGTTAAAAAATAGAAATTACGCGACGGACAAATGCATTGACAGCAGAGCTGGACGCACCTGGGCAATGTGCCCAGTCCATGGAAATCAAACCAGTGATCGTCCAGGGGGATTTTATGTCAGGTACTTGCAGATTTCATTTCCCAGCAACTCAAATTTTTTGGTACCTCTTGCTTATACGTTTCCCGGCCGGAAGAGGTCAATTAGTCTTTTTAATGGCTAGATCACCCAACACAGGGAAAGCCAACCAGCGTGCCCTGAACACCTCCATCACTCCCATATCCATCCGCAGTCAGGGGCCGATGGACAGCAGCCTGCCCTGCTGAGATGGGACTGGATGAGCCTTGAGGTCCCTCCCAAACCAAACCGTTCTGGGGTTCCGTGACGCTTCCGTCATCTCCCCTTGCGTTTATTTCGCATCGTGTCCTTCCTCCTGCTCCCAGCAGATGGCGCCGCCGGCCTTTACAAGAGGCGGAAGTGTCCTGGGACGCGGATCGGCCCTAACGCTCGCTGAGCCGTTTTTAAAACTAACAGGACAATATTCTGCAATAATCTGCGATGAAGATTCAATGTTGATGTTCCACGGAGTATGGGGGAAGCAGGAAGCGATTCCCTACAAATCTCAATTCCCTGCATTTGTGGATATTTGGTCGCTTACATGAATAGCACCTCTCCATCTGAAGCTCTTTGGACTCCAAAGTGAACTCGCCACGTTTTGGGCTCCCAGGCAGAGGGAATGTGAGCATGCCAAAGCGATGGGGAGACAGAAAACTGCAGCACTGCAGGGAGAGCTGGGGTAGGAATTTTAAACAAAATCATCTTACCTGGATGCAGAGCTTTCAGGATCCTCTCTTGGTCAGGGATTTCTCTGTCTGTGGCTTTTTAGTGTGTCCAGCTCCAGGTCTCCCAACATCCTGGGATTCTGGGATTCCATCTGCTGCATCACACATGGCAAAACTGCCCTTACTACAATGTCTGTGTGTGCCTGGAGCTTCTCAGCCTCCATCTACAGCACGTGATGATTCCATACAGAGTTGTTATAATTCCACGCTGAGTTGCGCTAGAAAACAATTTGTTGGTTTAAATTCATTTTGGGATGTTTGTTCTCTCAAATTCAAATGATTAATTTTTAAACTGTTCTAGGAATAAAATGGGGAGTTTAAAAAATAGAGAATTTATTAATCTTAAAGAATGATTTCTACAACCATTGAACCATTAACTGGGAGCCTATAATCTGTTCTCCTATAATCTGTCCTTGGGATGCTGTTTTTCTTTCCAGAAAAACCTGGTGCAGAGGCAGGTAAGGCAAAACCTACCATTTCAGCTGCAAGGGCCACATGGTTTCACCCGGGCCGCATAGACTGATTTTTTTCGTTTTTCCCCAAGTTCCTGATGTAAAAGCTGGAATCTCTGGAGAGCCTGGACCTAAACGCTAGAGCTCAGCAGGTAGGAGCAGAGTCTGGGAGATGCCACCCTGCTGGGAGCACTCAGAGCCCCGGGGGAATGCGGACCGTAATGGGCGGGGGATGTCGGGGTGGCAGCTGCGGAGGTAACTGTGAGTCCCTGACCCTGGGAATGAGCTTCCCAAGGCAAAGCGATGCCTCAAGCACAGCGGAGCAGGGAGGCTCTGCAATGGAACGTATCCCAGAAACTCTTCTAACCGGGCAGCCTCCAAGCCAGTGGCGGCTGCAGGTGACAGCCCTCAAGCCCCGGGGCTTGGCGCCTGGCTTTGGGCTGTGCTCTCCACTCCACTCCCTCCTTCCTCCCGTCCCTCCTCCCTGCCTGAGGCAGGAGCTGCGGGGCCTCCGGGAGCAGGGGCTGCAGCCTCGCTGCTGCCTGCGCGGAACCAGCGGCTGCGGCGGAGCTGCGGCGCCTGTAAGCGGGGTACCCGGGGCGTGGGGCTGGGGGCTGCCTTCGCCTGCGGCTGGGCTGCTCCTGCCTCCCTGCTGGAGCGGCGAGCCGAGGGAGGGCTAGCGGCTGGGCTAGCAACAGGTTTGTCTGTCTGTGTGTGTGAGCGCTGGAATGCTGCTTCCGCCGCCTGGAGGTGCCCCGATTTACCGGGGGGGCACAACACTGCCTGCCCGGGCATCCTGGTGATGCCAGGGACTGCCTGCTGGAGACCACTCTCCTTGTGCTGCCCGGGGTGGGAATGGCTGGGACACGGAGCCGTTCGTGCGCTGCAGGGGACGGGGGTGGCAGCAGGTGACCCCGAGCCTCGGGCTTTGGGGTTCCAGCTCCCGTGTTGTGGGAGGGCCAATCCCCCTGGGCTGGGAGCTGGACCACTGTGCAGGGCTCCAGGACTGGGAAAACGAGAGCCTGGGGCTGTTTGGTTTGGTTTTTTCGTCTCAGTGACTGAGAGAAGTTCACATCATTTGGTTTTGCTCTTCTATCAGTAGTAGGTACCTCCAGTAGGAGGAAAGTATCTGGAGCTTGAAGTACCTCATCTTAGCCTTTAAATCTGAACCACCCCAGGGGCTGCAAAGTATAAAATGCAGTGAGGTCAGTTCGGGATGTTTTGCTGGATAAAGGGGGATTGAGTGTAACTCTGAGCAAAGGAGGAGCATTTCCTGAGGCTGGCAGTAAGATGGCATCTCATTCCAAAAGAATGAAACTGTGCTGCTGTTTTTTGGTTGTTTGTTTGTTTGTTTTTTCTTTTTTCTTTTTTTTTCTTTTTTTTTTTCTTCCCAAATGAGAATCCTAGCAAGGAAAACTTATTTCCAGTCCTTGCTGTTTGGACAACTGTGGGTTGCAAGTGTCATTTACTGAACAGAATTGGCTTCAGCTGGAGTCAAACCAAGAGGTTTCCGAGGTAACCTCTCAGCGTGTCAAATTCCTGACATCGATCAGAGGTACCTATCCATGTTATCCAGGTAAGGCTTAGAATTTGGTGTTAATTAAAATCAAGTCACCGAGGCAGCAGCAAATGGAAATTCAAGAGCACCAAAAGGATTCAAATCCTCAGAGCAGGTCACAGAAAAAAAAAAAAGAAAAAAAAAAAGGGAACAGTTGGAAGGCAGGAAGGTACAGGCAGAGTTCAGCCCTTCCATAACCATTTTCTTTCTGGAGAGGTGGCACTGCATTTAAACCTCTGCTGTCACCTTCACAGCCAGCTGTTCTCCTGTGCTGCCTGCAGAGTTGTTTAAGACTGAAGGTGTCGTCTCTGGGCAGATCCAGCACCGGGCTGTGGTGCAGTGTTCAGGATCCAGCCCCGTGGTGCTGCACAGGGAGCTCCCCTGTTCTGCCCTTGGGCCAGGCAGGCTGCTCTGCCAATTCCTAGTGAAGCATAATCCAGCATTCCCAGGAGCTTGGCTGGGGGTAAAATGCTGTTTGTTGTGGCCAGCTCTAAGTCACGATGCCCCGTGTGACCAGCTCACGGGCTGTGTGCTCTCATGCCTGTCTCACAGAGGGCAAGGACACTTGTGTGCTGAAAGAGATGGGAATCAATCAATTCTATGGCTCTTGCTGGTGCAAAGAACCCTTGTGATGTGCTCTGTGCGTTGGGATTGGTTTGGTTTTCTTCTGCTCATTCACTTTGCAGGGATTACAGGATCCTCTGTGCCCCCCATTTTGAGGGGGGGATATAAACTACCTGCTCACAGTGCTGTCTCCTGTACCTGGTGAATTAGCCCTCACCGGCTGATGGGCTCCTAAAACACTCCTTGTGTTTGCCAATTCTGTCCTCCACTGAGACTGCCTCATGATTGTCCCACTTTCCGGGGTTTCTTTTTCTACCTCTTTCTACCCGTTCCCCAATTACTCTCCTCAGTTTCAGTGCCCCAAATGACAGGGCTGTCAGGAGGTGACTCATGAGCAGAGGCTGAACTGAAAGGTGCAATTTAGGAGGCTCATGTCCCATTAGTGGGGAATTCAGTGCTGCCAGGAGCCCGGCAGGGATCATCGATTTAGCTGTTCCTACAGACTAAACCCCAGCACTCAGTGCTGAACGCTGCTAGAGCATCTCTCCAGGGTAAAAGCTGTGACCAGTCCAGATATTTCGTGGGGTCCCTGCCAAGTTTCCAGTGATGGATGGGAAACTGCTGCTTGGAGACTGGATCCCGGGAGAACTTGAGTAATTTCCTACTGAAAGCTTTTAAAACAGGGACTCACTTCCAAGGTAAGGCAGCTAAAATCTTATTGCTTTCCAGGCTTGGCAATAAAGTGGTCGCATAAGTGTGCCTGGGTGTGGAAATCTTACTTTAACCTGATTTCAGGGAACAGTTGGCTGAGATTTCAGTTAAAATTTAAAACAGCCTGTGACACATCAAATAGAAAAAAAAAAATATTTAGAAGCTTAAAGGTTGACTGAGCATGAAGTAAAAAAAAAAAAATTATAATGACAAGGAATAGGCAAGCAGTCTTGGTTCTAATGAAGCCGAGTGGAAATTGTATATAAATATATATTAAAAAATGCAGAGCCATAACAGACTCGTTGTGAGTGCCTCACCTGCCATTTGCATCTCTTGATTTACATTTGCAATTTGGCTTTGGAGTGAAATGTTTTCTATTCCCAGCTCAAGTGGATGAGTAATCTGCAACTAAGTCTCGTGTTTATTACAGTCATATTGCTGATAGCCTTTTTCTTTACCACTTGAAGTTTGAGGTCTTTTAAAAAGAAATACCTTGACAAACTAATTTCTTTGGCCCTGGCTCAGACTATGCAGATAAATGACTCTGAGGGGAGGATAAGCAGTTTAAGCCCGTTGAGAGGAGATGTGTGTGCAACTCCAAGATTGGCACATCTCCCTGGGATTGCCCATTTCAAAATGAGAAATTTGCTTCTCAGGGTGTACTTGTTTTTTTTATGAAAGTAAATGTCAGTAAGAAAAAAATATTTGATTGCAGCTGTTTTTAGGGTGTGTTGTCTTCCACAGCTCCTTTCTCCCAGCTGAAAACCTACTGGGATATTCAGGCTTATTTGGAGATAAACCACTCTGAGGTATGTCATGTAAAATATCATGGAAATATTGATGGATGAGAAAGTTAAATACTTGAAAAGTAAGTTCTATTACCTTGATTCACAAATATCCCCAGAGTCTGTAGGTGGCAGCTCAAGCCCTGCATGACCCAGACCAAACATCTCCTGCACCACTCCCTGTGGAACTGGAAATGGGGGGTTTGGGGTGGCTGCAGCTCCCCCTTGCTCTGAAAGAGAAGCCAAATGAGCCCAGACTCTCATGGTCTGTGCCTGGGGTCCCTGTGTTTTTTAGTCAGTGGTTCCCTTCCTGGTTCCCTGAGGCAGAGGATGATCCATAAATTTCTCTCTCCCATATTTCTCAGACACTCACAGGCCGATGTCCTGGTCTTTTTGCCATCCTTCAGGGGCTGTATTTTGCCCCTGGAACTTTGTCACTTTTCAGCAGACCAGGGATCATTTTACAAAGTCCCTGGGAAATCTCTGTTATTGTGCCATTACTGAGCTCAGGACAAGGGGAGAACAAATTTTTTAGCACTTAGCACATTAAATGTTCTTCATGTACAACAACGTGCTCCTGCTGTTCTTCCCATCTCTGAAGCTTCCTTATTTTTGTTTCAGCCTCAGAGGATTCTGTGAGGGTATTTCACACATAAAAATCAAGGTATCAAGATGACAAACCCAGCGGGTTGTGCACAGGGGTGAAGCAGTGGTGGCTGCTCTGGGGGATTTCTTCCATGTGCCAGCTATCAAGTGATACAAATATTTTTATAATGCTTTTGAACTGCTACTTTAACAATGGAAAACTGAATTTTTGTACCCAGAGGTACAAGATAGTCCTGGTCAGGCTGTGAGATGTTACACTGTGTATTTGTCTATGGAGGCTGTGTCTGGGATTCCAGCAGGGAATGAGCCTCACCTGTTTGGAAGCCCAGTGTGGGCTGGGGCAGGTTTTCACTCAGGGAGCCTCCCACTTTATTCCTTTGCAGATTTTCTCTGGTATATTAAATGAAGAAGAGAGGCTTTGCTCTTATCAAGTTACCACGTGGAAGCAAATTACTGTTATTTATCATCTTATAACAATTAGATATTGCATAATTTTTTTCCTTTTCTGAGATGATTTATGTTTCTGTCCTCTGTGCCTCTCTCAATTATTTATCACTGCTTGTTTTAGCAGGCAAGGCCCCTGTGAAAACACAAGGCACTGGCTTAATTTCTCCTTCCAGCCAATCCTCCTCCCCCTCAGCTCCAGGATAATAGAAATCCGTGGAGCTTTTCCATTTCCTGTGATCTGCAGTGTTAGTTAGTACAGCCACTTCCCTATTCCTGCCACAGCTGAAATTTCATTCATGCAACTGGGATAAGACTCAGCTCCAGTTTTGCCTCAAGGCTGTTTACAACTTCTTGTTCAGCAGCTACGAACAAAAACTATTCCAGAGATCATTACTGAAGAGATTAGAAGCTTCAAAACATGGTGTCAGAAACAGAGAGAAAACACAAAATATGTGTCCAGAATAACCATCATTGCTCCTGCGTTTAGTGTGATGAGGGACAATCCTGTCATGGAATGACCAAGAACTTGTGCCTCAGATCATCAGAGACCTCTTGAAAAGCCAAACTCCAGCAGGTAAGGAAGGAAAGGCACCTCTGCCTGACCTGCTGGGGACAGCACAGGGATGACTGGGACAGCTGGGCATGGGGACTGGGAAGATGGTGGGAGCCAAAAGCCACCTTTCCCCGGCCACAGTGTCTCCCTAAAGCAACTCCTCTGGGAAGCAAAGGATTATGGAAGAAAATCAGTGGGTAGTAATAATAATAATAGTAATATGGGGAAGAGCAGCAAAGGGAGAAACAGAAAGTCTAAGGGAGCAGGAGGAATGCTGGCTTTTAAATGGAGTGAGACAGCATCTCCTGGGATGTATAAAGCCCAACTGCAGGTCTGGGATTAAAGGGACAGTGGGAACTCTTATTGTCAGATGTCTGTGTTGACATTCTGCCAGTGTCCCCCATCCTGAGCCCAGGTTTGGGTGCAAGTGCACCAGTGCTGCTTCCTTGAGGGATCAGGAAAATTGGCATTAAAACACTTCTCACAAGGCTGACTCTGAGCTCTGGCTGGGGAAAGCATTGGGCACTTGAGACATTTCAACAAGAGTACTTCCAATGATTTTGAGAGCATGTTGAATAAAAACTCATCAAGATAAATCAGCCTTTCTCCATAAGGACAGCCCCACAGAATGTACAACTATTGCTACACTTGTCCAAACCTACAAGCAGCCAGGTTTTGGTGAGGGATTCCAGATTTGTCTCCCTACCTAGCTGTGCAGCCATTTAATAAGTATGTAAAATACAGACCCATTACAACACTGCACTGCTGCTGATTTCTAAACAGGCACAAGAGAGCAGAACATGATGGTTTTTCACTGCTCTGCTTGTTCCAAACCTGAGGCACAGCAGAATAAATGCTTTGTTTTCTCCTCTTGCTTCCTGAAAGTAAAGCACTTGCAGAGGCTTTGCTGAGCTTTCATACAAGCTCATCAGCATTCGGATACCAGTGCTTAAATTTAAATTCTATTTCTGTTAGGGAATTTGAAGCATCTTAAAAGCACCTGCAGTCCCACTTTTAATTTAATGCCTGCTGCCACCAATTAATTTTGCTGCTCTTCTGTTAGGAGCATTCTACCCTCTGCTCCTTTAGGCATCCTCATCTGGGAGACGAAATATATGTGGAAAAAAGTTGGGAATGCTGCCTCCAAGTTAGCTGCTTGGAAATGAACCCAGCTCTCTTGTAGCTCAGCATGTTTCAGACACAGTGTGGTCCTTCTTGATTGCAGACTTGGAGTTAAGTAGCTTGTGAGCAGGGAATTAAACCAACCAACTGCACACAAAACCATCTCATGTTCATCAAGTGGGGCTGGATTTGGATACATGCAGGCAGAAGCTTTGTGCCACTTCAGAAAGCTTTAATCCCTGTTTTTCAGTGGTGAACTTAGTGACCTTTTAGTGATTGTTTGCTCAGCCACCTCACTGCTGCCAGAGTGCACATGAGCTTTACGCTTATTTCAGCAGAGTGTACCCAAAGCAGATAACAGTGCTAATAAAATAATAATAATAATAATAATATCATCACATTACTTCAGATAAACTGCAAGCAGGCTAAAATGACCTCTTCACAAATATCTTTTAGAACACAAGGAAGAAAATGGACTCGAACTCTTCGTTGGATTGGCCTCGTTTGGATTTGCTGAATTACAACGGGACGTACAAGTACCTTTACTTGGAAAGAAATGTCTCCTATGTGGACTTCTACCTCCACCAGCCTTCGGTGGCTGCTGTCTTCATCACCTCCTATACCCTCATCTTCCTCCTCTGCATGGTGGGCAACGGGGGGGTTTGTTTCATCGTCCTGTGGAGCAAGCACATGCGCACCGTCACCAACCTGTTCATCCTGAACCTGGCCGTCAGTGACTTGCTGGTGGGGCTCTTCTGCATGCCCACCACCCTCCTGGACAACATCATTGCAGGTGGGCGGGGTGCCCGTGGGCTGGGCACGTGTCAGGGGGGCTCTGTGGGTGTTCTCAGTCACTGCCCTCAGAGGTGAGGTGGAGTGCAAGGTGTCCCTGCCCATGGCACGGTGTTCCTGGGCATGTCATGATCTTTAGGAGTTCCCATCCAATACACACCACTCCATGAGGCTATAGTTCTACTCAGGAGATGGAAGATGAGAGCAAATTATTTTAAGCAGAGTCCTGCAGTGAGGTGGCAGCAATTCCACCTGCCTGTTCCCTTCCAGGATGGCCCTTTGGGAGCCTAGTGTGCAAGATGAGCGGGATGGTGCAGGGCATCTCTGTTTCTGCCTCTGTCTTCACTCTGGTTGCTATTGCTGTGGACAGGTAAGATGCTGCAGAGCTTGTAACCATCAGTGTCATGTCCCCTGACCACCCTGAGCCCATTCATTAACCCTCCCAACACCACAATAATCAGATGCATTTTGCTTCTAAGGCTGTTAAGTAAAATAAAAAGTGGCCAGGTCTAAAGAACAATTTGCTCCTCCACTGGTGTCTCTTAAAGATGGTGGAACTGGGCTATCCTAGCCTGCCTGGAACCGGTTTGTCCCTCAGCCATCAAGCTGGATAGCAGAGGTGTTAATACCTGCCTTGGTGAAGTGGAGCAGCACAGGCAGCAGCTGATAGGGAGGATGAAAGATAGGCAGTTTAGAATGTGTGTGCCTCCTTGCCTGGGTAAGGAAGCCTTCCTTAAAGGGCCTCTCCGGTGCCCCTGCCACAGGTTCCGGTGCATTGTGCATCCCTTCAAGCAGAAGCTGACCGTTCCCACAGCCATGGCCATCGTCGCTGTCATCTGGGTGCTGGCCGTGGCCATCATGTGTCCCTCGGCAGTGCTGCTGCAGGTGCAGGAGGAGAAGCACTTCCGGGTGCTCCTGGGCTCCGGCAATGCCACCCGCCCGGTGTTCTGGTGCCGGGAGGAGTGGCCTGACCCGGCCATGAGGAAGATCTACACCACCGTTCTCTTTGCCAACATCTACCTGGCTCCCCTGTCGCTCATCGTCATCATGTACGCCAGGATCAGCGTTTCCCTCTCCCACGCGGCCGTGCCCGGCGCCGGGAAGCGCAGCCAGGAGCAGCAGCGCAGCGTGTGCCGGAGGAAACGCAAAGCCATCCAAATGCTCATCGTCGTGACTTTGCTTTTCGCCCTGTCCTGGCTTCCCCTCTGGACCCTGCTGCTGCTCTCGGACTACGCCAGCCTTTCCGATTTCCAGCTGCAGCTGATCAACATCTACATCTATCCCTTGGCTCACTGGCTGGCCTTCTTCAACAGCAGCATCAACCCCATCATCTACGGCTTCTGCAACGAGAACTTCCGCCGCGGCTTCCAGGCCGTCTTCCAGCTCCAGCTCTGCTCCAGGCTGGCCTGCTCCCAGCCAGCCCCAGGCAGCGCCGTCCTGCCAGCTGCCCACTGCCAGCTGCCCCCGCATCCAGCTCCCCAGACAGCTACGGAGGAGGGCGAGCCAGCTAAGGAAGGAAACTGGGTGAGTCAGCAGCAGGATTTGATCATGGAGGAGCTCCAGGAGCCCTGCGGCAATGGGATGGAGTGAAACACGCTTGTGACCCTGCAAATCTCTCAGAGCAGCTGGAACAGGGCTGCTTGAACCCTGTTTGTGGTCACATTTCACCCTGTGGGGAATCCCTCATCCTGTAACTCTCATGGACTGAAATACTGCAGACACGGTGTGGAACCCAGCAGTCCTTGGATTTCCTTGTGGTTGTGGTTCTTCCCGGACATTGTGAACGCCAGCTGGGTCCTGCTCAAATGACAAAATTAAACCTTTTCCGTCACATTGGCTTTGTTCCCCTTTGTTGTTGTTGTTTCTGTCACGTCCATTTTTGTTGCCGCTAGAGAAACAAATTGAACTAGAAACTTAAGAAATAAAGGATAAAAAAATGGGTTTTGTGGTGTGTTTTTGGGGGAACTCAATTTGATGTTGTGGGGGATGTGAGTCACCCAAAAAGAATGAAATTTCACTAAGAGCAGGAGAGAAAACACTTGAGAGCCCATTGGATCTGACACACCTCAGCAGGGACAAGAGTGAGACTGGCAGCTCCTGGAGCTGGTGAGGAATGAGATTGAGCAAGGACCAGCACAGGATCACAGAGCACTGTGGCTTATTCTGTAAGGCCCTCCAGGAGCCAAATCCCAGGTAAAACCATTCCCCAGGGCAGTGCTCCCTCAGGTAAATGGGAGTGACTCCCACATTGTGACATTCCCTGCTGTTCGCTACTGCCTGCCTCAGTTTACCTCAACATGATCGTTCTCTTCCCTACACATTACCTAAATTTTATCCTCAAAGGTCACCTCCGTGTGCACTACTGATTACCTCAGTTTCCCTCAAAATGTTCACTTTCGGCACTATAGACTACCTCAGATTTGCTCCAAAAAATTCTCCCTGTCTGTCCACTACTTGTTAACTCACTTGCATTTAAGAATGTCCATTTACCCTAGGGAGCAACTCAGACATTTCTCCGACACGCAAACACCTTGTCTCACGCCATATCCAGTTCAGGAAAGACCGAGTCAGTGCTAACTCTGCCATAAAGGACAGGAACGCGGGGTTTTGCTGGGAATTGGGACACGGCGTCCCTCTCCCCTCACATTATCCCGGAGCTCGGCCGCAGGAGGCGGGAACGGGAGAGGGCGGGGCGGGAGCGGGGCTCGCCTCTCGCTGCCCAATCAGTGCTGCGATCGCCTCACGGCGCCCGCCAATCCCCAGCCGGCCGAGGGTATATAAGAGGCGGTACCTAAAGCGGCGGGTCGAATTTCTTGGTTTGGGGCTGCTCCTGCCTGATTCGGTCAGGTAAAAATGCATTTTAATGTATCTATTTGTGATGTATGGAAATCGGAGCGATGTTTCAGTGTGTGATGCGCTGCGGGGCAGGTACTCGGTGACCCCAGCTAAAGCCATGGCACGGATGAGAATCTGTTATCTCTGAGTTTGCTTTGGCACCCCAGAGCCTCTCCCCGTGCAGATTATGGGGGAATATTTTCTAAATCGGTTGTTTACTGATCTTTTTAGTGTTGAATTAATGTATTTTTCTCTTTTTGTGTTGTTTAAGCTTTAGTCGGTATTTCCCGTGGGGCTGGTGGGGTGCTGAGGGTTGCTGTTGGTGACATAACTGTATGAAATCATAGAGTTTTTATGTTAAGAACAGGATTTAGGCTCCCGATAGAGAACTGGGGTGTGCTGGGCAGGAACTGGGAAGCACGCAGGTTTTTTCTGCCTTAATTCCTTCAAGCATTGATTTCTGCCTGTTTGCAGCAGTAACTTCATCAACTATAGTTGCATCACGGATGATGTCCAAGCTGTTCTTTAGGACTGAGAGCACAACAGGGAGCAGAACTCGCGTTCAAGTGTGTTGAAGCAGTGCCAGGAAAACACGAATCTCCCGGAAAATAGCATAAAATAATGTGTTATAGATGCCTTTACTTCAGTCACTATAGTGGGTGAATATGCAGCAGCACTTACTGAGATACCATGCAGGTGATGCAGTGGCACTCCTGGATTAATGTGAATTGCTGCCAGGTGTTTTCCATTAGGTTCAGTTGCAGTGGAGCTGTACTGTAAAGATGGAGCCCTGAAGCACCAGAAGCTGTGCTGGCCACAGTCAATGTTGTCTAGAGAGTGTCCTGATGTCCCTGAGCTAGTGCTGTGCTGTCACTAAGTCAGCTCTTTCGAGTTTAAACTCTCTTGAGAAGAGCTGGAAGTACACATGGGAGTATAAAACACAGGAGGGAAGCTTGGCATTCCCAAGGGAAAGCTTTAGGGGTGTGCAGCTTCAGAACTACACAGCCATTTCAGATTCCCACAGCCCGTCCTGCTGTGCCCTTTCCTCTCTGGGAAGGGGAAAACCCACTTGGCTTTCCCCTGCAGGGCTGCCTGAGGCTCTGAACTGCAGTCCCAGGGCATCCTCAGGCTCCTGGTTGTCACAGGATGAGTGGCACCTCCAGGCAAGCCCTGCCTTGGCCTCAGATTTTTGTCAACACCTAAAATTTAAGAAGTCACTCTTGCTCACAAATTCTAAGGATGCCAGATCAGGTCTGTTCACAAAATGAATTATTTATTAAGCAGACAGGAGATAACAGACAAATTAAAATTTGTCCAACAAGCCATTTTACTCGTGCTGTTCCCAGTCTGTGTAGATCAGAATGTTCCCCACTCCCCGAGTCTCAAAACCATAGGAAAGATGAGATGAAAATCAGGATCGAAGGAAAGTTCTTGGAGTTAATCTTTCAGTTGCAGTGATTGGAGGAGTTCAACAGATGGGCCAGGGACTCCCTTCACTTCCATTCAAACTTCTTAGTCCAGCGTTCTCCTTCAGTGAAGTTCAGCATTTCACATTCCCTGGCTCCACATACTGAGTATTAGACAATTCTACCAACCATCCCAAAAATACAGAGGCACTATAGAATAGCCTGGTTTCCTCAAAGGTGTGACGTACCTCAAACTGTTCCCACCTTCTCAGCGTGTTACTCCAGTCAGGAACTGTATGCCTTGCCCTGAGGAGGGAGGGAGAGGTGCACAAAACTGCTTCCCTAACGACACCAAAATCCAGGTTTCATTCAGGGAGAAATACTTCCCAGGCACGGGGACAAGCAGGGTGAAGACACGAGCATTCCGAGGCGATACTGGCAGAACCCCCCGTGCAGAAAACGCACAAATACTGAGCAGCAGTTCTGCCTCTGGCCCTTAGCCTCTGCAGCTGCCGCCACACGGGGGCATCGGAGGAGCAGTTTTGCGAGACCTGCGCTCGTTTCAGAGCCCTAAAACCATCTCTTTGCCAGGCCCGGGTGATTTTGTTCCTCTCTCCCTGGGGATACCGTGTGACAGTGCCTTGACAATGTCACTGCGGGTGAATGCCCGAATTCACAGTTTAGCTCCAGTGCTGGGTGTGAGTTTGGGTCGCAGCTGGCCACAGCACCCTGTGGCAGTGGGACAGGTTTAGCTGCTGTGGTGTCCCAGTTCAAATGAGCAAAGGAATGAACACTGGAAGAGTGGGCAAAACAGAGGGTGGAGTTTCAACGAGAACCAGGGAACTGGAATTTGGCTTTTGGCATTGCTCTGTCTGGTGTCTTATCTCTGGGCGTGAAACTGGGGCTTGAGCATGCCCACAGTGCATTGTGGGTCGAGTTCAAGGCACTGCTGGAATGACAAGTTGCAGCAGTCTCTGTGTGTAGAACCAGCTGTAATGCTGGCAGCTACGTGTGGGCTGAGAAAAGAACATCAGGAGGCTGGGAACAACTCCCAGAAATCTGTTTAAAAAAACCAGGATGGGCTTCTCCCCTGGTGTCTGAAAATCTCTTTTGGCTTTACTTTATACATTGAAAACTGAGGTGCTTGTGAAGGTGTTGGCATTTGCTCTAATATGTTTTTGGTGAGGTTTTGATTCAGTTCTTTTATTGAGGCTGCTGTTGGCTGAAGGGGTGCCCCTAATTCACCTGTAATTGGTGAATGGCTTGGTTCAGTGCTTCTCACAGCTTGTGCAGGAGATGGAATTCCACCGGGACCTTACGGATGGTTTGTGGTGTTCCCTAAGGGAGCGTTCGTGCCTGCAGTGCCAGTTCTGGTCCTTGTGAGCTGTGTGAGAAGCAAAGGGCTCTCAGCACCAGGTTTGGAGTGATGTTCCTGTGGCACAGACATCCCTCTCCAGCAGGTCATCGGGTCTGAGGCACTGGCTGATAGCAGCAAGGCACTGACAGGGCCTTGGTTGTGCAGGGAACAAAATACCTAACTGCAAATCCAGTCTGGGGACATTGTGGCTGCAGAAAGAGCTCTGTGGCCTTTTCCATGGCCTGGGCTGACATGGCACGACAGGCTGTGGGCTCAAGTAGATCCCCTGCTTGTTCTGAAGGGGCAGTGAGCTGCTACAATGGGCACTGGACAGAGGAACTTGGGTGGGAAGATTTGGGTCAGTCTGGAAAGGTCCTCAAGCCCTAAGCATCGCGGCAAGTGTAGCACAAACAACTCCAAATTAGGAATAATCAAAAGATGAACCAGTTCTCAGCAAACTCAACTTTCAAAATTATTTTTCAGGATAAGATTGAAATGAGCTTGGCAGGAAAGCCTCTATGAAGCAAAGCACAACGAAAATACCTGTGAGCAGACACACTAAGGAATTCCTGCTGCTCCTGCTGTCCTGGTCTTTTCAGGTAGGTTTTGTATGGAATTGAAAGGCAGTTTTCTTGCCTCTGGTGAGCTGCAGCCACATCTCCCTTGAAGAAGAAAATGTGGAGGGAGTGGCAAGCAGGAAGGTGGCTTCTAGACCATCACAACAACTGCTGCAAAAGAAAGAAAAGGAAGCCAGTAGCCTGGAACTGGATGCCCCAGGCCCCTGCCAAGCACAGGGGCTGCTGCCTGGTGTTTTTTCTCCACAGTGTTTGTCCTGTACTGTCCTTTCAGGGCTCGTTCCTCACTGTTCCGTCCCAAATAATGCTGGAGGTAGAAGCCAAAACTGCCACTGTGGCTGTGGAGGATTTGTCTGCAGCGACTTGCTGGTGGTGGAGCAAGGACATATTGCTGAATCCTCTCCAGTCAGCAGGCATTGTCCCCAGTGTCACATCCTGCTGCTGTGACGTGGTAAGACTGTGTTCCCCCAAGCCCAGATGCTGTTTTGGTGTTCCTGTGTGCAGCTCTTTGCATGGGAGCTTTGTGTTTCAGCTCAGTCAAGTCCATTTCACTGTTGGCTGTGTGTGTGATTTCTGTCTGTAATGAACACACTGGTCAGTTCCCTCCTTGAACTGATGGATCACAGGACTGTGAGCAAACGACCTCTTCTCCTGGAGCACTTCCCTGCTGCTCCCAGGGGAGGATAGGGCTGAGCTCTGTGAAAAAAGGACAAAAGTAATCCAGCATCCTGGATATCTCTTCTCCAAAGTCCAGTGCCGAAGGATAACTCACAAGTGAGGTCTGGGATGAGGATGGTTCTGTTAAAGTTAGGCAAATAATACAATAAGAAAAATTAGCATCCTTCTTATGTCTGAAAGAGGTTTGACTAAAAATCCTGCAGAAGGGCACTTAGATATTTAATATGGCTGTCACCTCTCCTTTTTTAAATGAAAAGCTGTATAACAAGCAATGAGAACAAATATGTGAAAGCCAGGAGCTTTTGATTTGCACAGCGGACTTAATTTTCCTTTTCTTCTCTCTTTCAGGACAGGAAAAATCATTTAATTGGACTCAGCTATGCCAAAACCTTTGGGTTTGGTTGGGATTGAGCAGCCCAACCCGAGAGCCTCCAGCCCTGATGGAGCCTGCACTGGAGGACACCTGGTCCTGCACATGCTGTGGGTAAGTCAGAGGGACACACTTCCCTTTTCCTGTCTGTTGGGGTTCGCTCACTAGGAAATGTAAGCACAGCTCTAGTGTTTACTGGGGTCTAGGTAAAACTCCATTTATCCTTGTGTCCAGGGATGTGCTGTCCAAGGGATTGCACTGACCTGGGGATTCCAGGGAGACCAGGAACAGGAGGGCATGTGGTGCCGGAGCTGTGTCACATCAGGTTGTGTTTCCCTCTGAGGACAGTCTCTGAGAAACCCGTGCCAGTAATTTCCACAGAGGAAAAATTATTAGCAAATACTTTGATCCATGGGGAATTTTCTTTGGCATTAGCAACCAGAGAGTGTAACAATGGAGAATATTTCTTTTGGCTCATTTTCTGGTTTTTCTTTTCCTTTCTGGTTTAAATTAGTTTTGTGTGATCCTGTTAGGGAAACAACATGTCTTTACCTTGAAATGTGGGGTGGTTTTATTTGTTTAGGCCTTTTTTTTTTCTCCCCACTGAATCAGGCCTTCCATGAATAGTCTGTGTTGTTCTACACCCCTTCCTTATGGGTCAGAGAAAGAAGTGAAATTACATTTCATTATCTTATATTTTCCCAAACATAAAGTGGGATGTTTTCTTGCCACCCCACAAACCACTCCAGGGACATGGGATTAGCTAGAGCTGACAGAGTTGCAATGGAATTTAAGGTAAATTGAGGGAGTCCGTAGGGAACAGGCAGGGAAAATTTTGGGGGTAAAACTTGAAATAACCTTTAGGGCAGAGAATGAACACTTTGAGGTCACCTCAGGTAATCAGTAGCGTCCAGGTAGGGGAGATTTTGGGTTTGCTCTCAAGTAAGGTACAATGAATACTTTGGAGATCAAACCCTAGGTAAAACCTCTGTTTATAGGTATTCCCTGATATAATTTCCTCTGCCTGAATCCCTTGCAGCTCCAAGCTGGGAAAAGCTGGCATAACTTAGAGGGGACAGAGGTGACACTTTTGGCTGAAAACTTGTGTAATTTAAAGGGGACCCAACATGTGTTTGTGTAGGAAAATGTGAGGGGATGTGGAGGGGAGCAAGGTGGCATTTTCGGGGAAATAGCTATGGGGAGAGAATACACATTTTGGGGTAAAAATGAGGAAATCAATAGTGTGCAGAAAAGAAAATTTGGGAGGCAAGACATGGGGTAATCTTGAGAGTAGAGAATGATCAATTTATTGTAAAAAATGAGGTAATGAGTAACGAAGGGAAATTTATGGGGGAAAAGCTTGAGGAACTTTCTGGGGGAGAGAATGAATATTTTGAGGGACAGATGATGTAATCAGAAGTGGCATGCAGGGAATAATTTGGGAGTAAACTTGAGGTACTCTATATTGGCAGATAATGGAGATTTTGAGGGGAAAATGAGCTAATCAGAAGTGGACAGAGAGGGAATATTTTGGGGGTAAAACCTGGGGTAATCTCTAGGTGAGAGAATGAACATCTTGAGGTAAACTTGAGGTAATAAGTAGCACAAAGGTAGTGATATATTGGGAGCTAAAACTTGAGATAATCTCCAGGGCAGAGAATAAATATTTTGAGGTAAAGCTGAGGTAAATCAGTAGTGGCCAGGTAGGGAAAAATCTCAGTGAAATTTGTGCTGACCTCTAGCAGAGTAAATTAAACTTTTGAGGTAAGAGTCAGGTAATCAGTAGTGCACATTAGGGAAATATTTGTGGCTAAAAACTGAGATAACCTCCAGGGTAGAGAATGAACATTTTGAGGTAAATAGATGGAACTAGTAGCGGACAGATACACAGATTTTTAGGGGTAAAATTGAGGTAATGTGTAGAGGAGAGAAACCAACAAATATGAGGTAAAAAGTAAAGGGAAAATTTCAGGGGAAAATCCTGAGGTAATCTGTAGTGGATAGAAGGAATATTTGGGATAGGATAGAGGTAATTGGTGGGAAAATAGAAGTAATCTATAGGGACAAAAGGAATGTTATGGAGTTCAAATGTGAGTTAACCTGTAGAGAAGAGACTGAAAATCCTCAGGTAAAAATGAGGTGGTCATTAGCAGATAGGCCTGGAAAAATTTGGGTTAAAACTTGAGGTTGTGTAGGGGAGGAAATGAGCATTGTGAGGTAAAATGAGGTAATTAATTGTAACAGGTAGGAAAAATCTTGGGTGCTCAGTCTGTAAAGAAAGAAAATTTTGAGGCAAATTGAGGTAATCAGTAATGTACTGGAAAGGTGAGGGTTTGGCTTCAAAATTTGAGATAATCTGTAAGGAACAAAGAACATTTTGGGTGAATAACCTGAAGTAATCTGTAAGGGACAGAATTAATATTTTAGGGACTAGATAGAGGTAAATAGTGGAGGGTTTTAGTGGTAAAATCCAAGTAATCCATAGGGGACAAGATTAACATTTTGAGGGTAAAACTTGAGGTAATTTGTAGTGGGTTGAATGGGCATTCTGAGGTAAAAAGGAGCTTGTCAGAGGTGAACATGTCAGGATAATTTTGGGGTAAAACTCGAGCTGCTCTGTGAAGTACAATGAATATTTTGGGGGGAAAATGTCAGGCCATCTGTAGGGACCAGTCCTGGTCTGTGTCCTCCGCAGTGGGGGGAATAATTCCTGCCTGGAGAGCA
>VWZV01011494.1:0-46178 GCA_013397155.1 Irena cyanogastra
ATAATTCAGACAGAGATGCCAAAACGGCTCTAATAAATCTATGACAGGAAATCTCAAATCTAATAATATAATGAAAATAGATCCCCAAAGTCCTCTAAGAAACCCAAGAAAAGAGAGCTCCAAACCCTTCTAAGAAATCCATGGCAGGCGATCCCAAAGTCCTCTAATAAATCCAGAGATCCCAAACCCTCTCTAATAAATCCATGAAAGGCAGTCCCCAAACACTTCAAACAAGAGATCTCAAAATATTTAAAAAAAAACTCATGGCAGGAGTTCCCAAAACCCTTTTAATAAAGCCATGGCAGGATATCCCAAATCCCCGTAATATATCCACAACAAATCACTTGTTTGTTTGAAAGAGGGAGCTGGTCTTCACGGAACCCCAGGATGGTTTGTGTTGGAAGGGACCCTAAAGCTCATCCCGTTCTACCCCGTGCCATGGGCAGGGACACTTTCCACTATCCCAAGTCGCTCCATCACCTTATCAAGTGTGTCCTGGAACACTTCCAGGGATGGAGGTGCCACAGGTTCCCACGACACCTCCTGCCCTCACGCCGGCGAAACTACAACTCCCAGCATGCCCCTCGCGAGCCCGCCCTCCCTCCGTGCGTCGCCGGTCCCGGCGTGCTTTGCGCTCCGCCACACAACAAATATGGCGGCGGCCGCGGGCCCCTGGCCGTAGGGCCGGGCTGGGCACGGTGCGTGAGGGGCTCTGAGGGGCTGGGGATCGCCCGCCCCGGGACACTGCTGGCTTCGGGGGGCTCCTGGAATGGGTTTGTTCGAGGGGTTTCGGATCTCTTGGCATGGGTTTATTAGAGGGGTTTGGGATCTCCTGGAATGGGTTTATTAGAGGGGTTTGGCACTCCTGGCATGGGTTTATTAGAGGGGTTTGGGATCTCCTGTCATGGGTTTATTAAAGGGGTTTGGGATCTCCTGCCATGGGTTTATTAAAGGGGTTTGGGATCTCCTGCCTTGGGTTTATTAGAATTTTGGAATCTCCTGGCATGGGTTTATTAGAGAGTTTTGGGATCTCCTGCCATGGGTTTATTAAAGGGGTTTGGGATCTCCTGGCATGGGTTTTTTGGAGAGATTTGGGATCTGCTCTCATAGGTTTATTAGAGGGGTTGGGGATCTCTTGCTGTGGTTTTATTACAGGGGTTTGGGATCATTTGTCATTAGTAGCTTAAAGAGTTTTGAGGATTTCTTGTCATGGATTTATTAGAGGGTTTTGTGATCGCTTGCTATGGATTGATTAGAGGAGTTTGAGAATCTGACAGGCTTATTAGAGGGATTTGTGGATCTCCTGTCATGGAATTAATAGAGAATTTTGGGATCTCCTGTCATGCATTTATTAGAGAGGTTCTGGGATCTCTTGCCATGGATTTATTCCAGGATTTTGTGTTCTCCTGCCATGGATTTATTCCAGCCTGAGCCCCTGTGCACTGAGCTGTCCCTGGACCATCCAGAATCCCTTCCTACCGCTATTCCTGTGTGGTTTTTAAGGGAAGGAGGATCCAGAAATAAGGAGCGAGGGAGGATTTGGCACTCAGGTGCCTCTCCAGAGGGATGAGTGGGTGGTATCTCCTGGATATGGCTCTTTTTTGGGACAAACGATCCACTCAGGAGCTGCTGGGAGGAGATTCAGGGAGGAGAAGAATCTAAATGCTGAAGTGCAGCAGGCCTGACTGGAAACAGGAATGAGAGCTGGGAGACAGCTTGGAATGAGTGCCAAGCCCAAGAATTCCATCCAGCAGCTTGGGAGGAGGGGCCTGTACAGAGATTTTAAGGCTGTCAAGAGCTGCATTCAGAGGAGGAATAGCTGATGCATAGTGATTTATTTCCTATTTATGCTCATTAGGAAAGTGAAACTTTAAAATCTTTCTGCTTTAATGTCTCAGATGAAGAAGTGCCAGGGGTTTGGACGAGGTGGATACGGATAATCCAAGGTAGGGGATAGTTCACTTGTGGGAATAAATAACAGCTTTGTGCAAAAGGGAGTTGTGGTGAGTTTGATTCTGGTGAAAAGTCTGCTCAGGCCTGTGTTAACAGAAATGCTTTTAATTCACTCTGGTTTTTTGCTGCATTAATTTACACTTTTACATGGGTTTATTTTTAGAATGACCAGAATAAGGTGGAAAAAATACAAACAAATTCTTCAGTCAAGGCTTCCGGGTTTATCTTGGAGGATTTGAGGTGGGTGGGTTCAACTGCATTTTTTATAGCAAATACTTATTGTATCTTTTTAAAGGATTCTTCTGCCTTCACAATGTTTGGGGACTTATTTGAAGAGGATTTTTCCTTTATTTCCAACAACCATTATGGGAAAGGGAAGAAATCAAAGCCCAGAGAGTCTGAGCCTCCAGCTCCCAGGGATTTCACCAACCTCAGTGGAATCAAAAATCAGGGTGGGACCTGCTACCTCAATTCCCTTCTCCAGACTCTGCTTTTCACACCTGAATTTAGAGGTGAGGTGCTCAAAACCTCCTTAAAATAATGTTGAGATTGATGTTTTAGTGAGACTTGCACTTCTGGCTATTTATTTAAGAAACATAGTGAACTCGGGTGATTTTGGGGCACAGTTAATTTTAGATAAATTATTGCAGAATAAAATCATAGTGTTTGACATTAAAATACATTAAATTTTTAAAGAGGGGCTGTTGTCTTTTTAAATAATTTTTTTACCAATTGCAGAGGCTTTGTTCTCCCTGGGACCTGAAGAACTTGGCACTCTGGATGACAGCAGGAAACCAGATGCAAAGGTGTTGGGGGATTTTCCTGTCCGTCACTGTTCGATGTTGGTTTGGAGGAACATGGTTCCAGTTTGTATGAAACTTAAGAAAATGAGTAAAAACCTAAATTTGATGCTGAGAGGCAGTTTGGTCTGGCTGATATTGGATTTTTCACATAATTCTAAGCTTTCATTGCCATAAGGTTTTGATTCAGAAATCAGATATGGAGTCTGTTTCTGCTGAGGTGTTCTCCTTCCCACCTCATTCCACCCCACCACCAAGCCCTTCAGGAGAGCTGGAGGGGGACTTAGGACAAGGAATGGAGGGACAGGACACAGGGAATGGCTTCCCACTGCCAGAGGGCAGGGATGGATGGGATATTGGGAAGGAATTGTTCCCTGGGAGGGTGGGCAGGCCCTGGCACAGGGAGCCCAGAGCAGCTGTGGCTGCCCCTGGATCCCTGGCAGTCTCCAAGGCCAGGTTGGACATTGGGGCTTGGAGCAGCCTGGGGTAGTGGGAGGTGTCCCTGCCCATGGCAGGGAGTGGAATGGGATGGGCTTTAAGGTCCCTCCCACCCCAAACCAGTCTGCTTGGCTGTGTAAGGTGAGGCACTGTAGGTTTTTGGGAGCCGAGTCTGACTGTTTGGTGTGAATTGAGTAATGTGTGTTGTGAAGTAGGCAGGGGTAGTTTATCACCAGCTTTGTAGTAAATTGCTTCTGTTTTTGCTGGAGTTGGTTTGAAGGCTGTGTCTCATGTGCTGGCTGTGTTCCCTTGCTGGTGTTGCCAGGTTCGGATCATCCCGCTGCAGCTGCAGCGCTTGTTTGCTCAGCTCCTGCTCCTGGACCAGCAGGCTGCATCCACCACAGACCTCACCGAGAGCTTCGGCTGGAGCAGCCACGAGGTGCCCATCTCCATCCCCACACACTTCTCCCTGGATACAGATGTGTTCTGGAAGTCTGACATTTAGGAAATAGCTTAAAATCCTTCGAGCTGCGGAGATGACGTTGAATTGGGTCAGCTCTTGGTGTATCCTGTTGGATCTCCACATGGAGTCCATGGCAGGTTTAGAGCAAGGAACAGGAGATGATTGTTCTCTTAGATACAGTTCCAGTTGCTTTTCCTTAGTTTTTACAGGAGTGTTTGTCCAACAGCCTTCTTGTCCTCAGATACTTAGATTCTGAACTAAGTTGAGCTATGTCAGTCAGAGATTAATCTAAATCTAGGGAATGGCTTCAAATTGACAGAGAGCAGGTGTAAATGGAATATTGGGAAGGAATTGTTCTCTGTGAAGGTGGGCAGGCCCTGGCACAGGGTGCCCAGAGCAGCTGTGGCTTCCCTGGATCCCTGGAAGTGTCCTAGGCCAGGTTGGACAGGGCTTGGAGCAGCCTGGGGTAGTGGAAGGTGTCCCTGCCCATGGCAGGGAGTGCAACAAAATTACCTTTAAGGTCCTTCCAACCCAAACCACTCTGGAATTCTATGATTTTACCCAAGTGAAAGTGTCTTAGATGGGTTGTAGCATAACCAAATTAACAGTAATAAATGTAGTACTTTACTACTCGAGCAGTAAATGTATGAGTAGTTGAGACTCTGGGACACTTGATATGTTATTTTTAAGCCACAAGCCAAGCACAGCAAGTGTTTCATTGCTCCCTGTTTGGGTTTCCCTCCTGCAGGAGATGAGGCAGCATGATGTGCAGGAATTGAACAGGATCCTCTTCAGTGCTTTGGAGACTTCCCTGGTGGGAACATCGGGCCACGACCTCATCAACCGCCTGTACCATGGCATTGTTGTCAACCAAATTGTTTGTAAGGAGTGCAAGAACGTCAGTGAGAGACAGGTAAAGCCAGGGGTCTTCCACTGGGGGGTTCTCTTCAGGCCATTGACTTTAAATGTTCTTGTTTTTAAAGTTAAAGAATACTGTCATCCTTGTTGAATGCCTTGTTGAGTCCAGGTAGTGAGTGTTGGACTTCAAGTCTTTGGCTGCATTTTCTAAATGAGAGGTAAAAAACCCAAATCTTTTGCATCTTCTGAATTCACAAGCCCTGCCTTTAGTAGATACAGTTAGCCAGACTGCAGTGAGGTAACAGCAAAACATATCTTGATGGTCTTTTATGCTCTTTGTAATTTAAAAAAAGCAATTTTTAAAAACAAATGTCTGTGACTGTGTGAGGGTTTTTTACCCATCACTGTGATGAATAGGATGAGTATCTTTCTAATCACCACAAACTTAGACCCCTCAGAACCTTGTTTCTTGTTGTCTTTTCTGCACAGGAAGATTTCTTAGACCTCACAGTGGCAGTGAAAGGTGTGGCTGGCTTGGAGGAGGCCCTGTGGAACATGTACGTGGAAGAAGAATACTTTGAGAATGACAACTTGTATCGATGTGGAGCCTGTGATAAACTGGTTGAAGCTTCAAAGGTAACTCCTTGGGGTGGGATGATGTAGAGTTAGATGGGATGTTAGAAAATGTGAGGGTGGGGGGTGGCCCTGGCACAGGGTGCCCAGAGAAGCTGAGGCTGCTCCATCACTGGAAGTGTCCAAGACTGGGCTTGGAGCACCCTGTAGCTCATTTCCCAAATGTTGTTGCAGTTTTTTGTCCCTAACATGGAGAGTGGTATAGTTTGGAGAGTATTGATTCATTCAACACCTCTGCTGCACCTTGCTCTCGGCATTTTGGAGGATTGGCTAAAAGATAAGTTAGAGCATAAAATAAAAATGTGCAATGAGAGAAATCATGGAAACTCACTTCTGGAGAACCCAAATGAGAGAGAAGAGCAATGAGGAGCTGTTGCTCTGTTTTTGTGGAGGGTTACAGAGTCAGGCTGTTGGTGCACTCTGCACTTTTCACAGCAGCAGAGCTCCTTGACCTCCTGCAGGATGGGTGAAATCCAAACCCTCTGGATGTGGAGGGAGTAGTTCAAAGGGAAGCTGTGGTCAGACCAGGTTAATCAGTGACTTGGGAGTTCCAGAACACTCAGCAGCGCCTCACATGTCTTGTTGCAAGGGCTGGCTGGGGTTTAACTGGGCTGGGTTCAAGGCAGTACAGGGTAAGTTGTTTGCCTCTCACATGTGCTCATCCATGCAGGAGGAGAATGGGAACTCTGAATTTTGGTAGGAAATCACAGAGCTGGGGGTTGCCAGGCTGTGGTTACAAATGGAATTCCTAATTCAGGGGATTTCCTAAACCCTGTGTATGTTCCTGGTATGGCTCTGCCAGTGGAGAGGAGGATGGAGACATTGGAAAAGGTCAGAAATGTGGCCATGGAACCCACACCTGCTGTCACAGGTGGTACAGGAGGGTTGGTTTTACTTCTCACAAGGGTTCTTGATGGGCTCACTCATGAAGTGGTTGGATCTGGATTAATCTGGAATCATTAAAATGGATTATCCTGGCTTTCCTGCCTGGAGGGTGCTCCCCTGCAGAAATGAGGGAAACTTTAGGTCTTGGTTGTTCTGTGACTGCCTGTATAGAGCCCATGGGCTATGGAAATGTCATTACTGACTGGAATTTCACCCATGTCCTTTATTTGCTGTGGCAGGATCAAGTATAGGACTAGTCATCACCAATCAAGGAGAATGTGGGGTTCAACAGGGGGAGAAGATCTGGGTCACTTTCAGGTTGTGTAATTGGAAGGGAAGATGAGAATTAATGAAGACATTTCAAAAATGAGGGCACTGGGCACTTGTCTCTGGTGGTAATAAAGCTTTGTTGGAAAAGGATTTGACCACAGCAAGGTGGAAGCACAGTTTTGTCCTAAGTCTGTGCTTAAAATGTTTTTTAAATCCCTTCCCAGTCTGCTAAACTACGCAAGCTGCCTCCCTTCCTCACCATTTCCCTCCTGAGGTTCAACTTCGACTTTGAGAAGTGTGAGAGATACAAGGAGACAAGCTGCTACACATTCCCCATCCAGATCAACCTGAGGCCTTTCTGTGAGCAGGTGGGCACTGTTAACATTTGCTAAAACTTTCTGTATGCTCAGCAGAGAACCCACAGCTCAAGGTTATATTTTATTTTGCATTTTGTCAGGTATTTGAGTAACTTTGTGGTGTCCTCCTCCACTTTTGAACTGAGCTACCATGTAGCTACATGGGGGACGGGTAAAATAATTACCCAAAAGTTATCTAACCTTTCCTTGACAGGAAGATTATTATCTGGAAATGGAAATAGAAATTTATTTTTGTGTGGTTATTCTCTGATAGCATCATGCATAAATTGAGCTATATCTGCCTTAGGTGCCTGTAGCTATTCAATTTTTCTCAGGAATCTCTGTTTGCATTCATAAATATGTTTCTGGTTATAAACTGAGCTATGCCATGGCTTGATGACAAATTTTGATTCCTAAACAACACAACAGAGGCACTGTTATGGAACAGACATTTTTCTTCTTGAAGTGTTGCAATGCAAGCTTGGAAATTTCTCAGTGTTAGAATTAGAGGAAGCCCTTTTCCCCCTCCCCAGTTTTAGAGATTCTAAGTGTTGCTTCTTTTCTCTCTTATCTTTTAAACAAAATAAACTTGGTTGTGAACAAACATTGAAATTGAAAACATTTTGAATTTCCAGTATGGTTCAGCATCCTGCTTCTTTAATAACACAGATTTGTGGCTGCCCCATCCCTGGAAGTGTCCAAGGCCAGCCTGGACAGGACTTGGAGCCACCTGGGCTAGTGGAAATTGTCCCTTCCACTGGCAGGAACCCAGATGAATTTTAAGGTCCCTCCAACCCAAACCATTCTGGGATTTTATGGTTTATCAGCCTGTGCCTTGCTCCGTGGCTTGTGCCAGTCCTTCCTTGCGTCCCCAGCCCTAAATAGCCATTTCAGTTTCTGCATGTGCAAACACACACTGAGAAATGTCTGAAGTGATGCTAAAGGTATAAAGCTGTCCTTGTGTGAGAGACTGACCTCAGTTGTTGTTACAATTATTGTTTTTCTTTTTAAAGACTGAAATGGATGATTCAGAGTACATGTATGAGCTCTTCTCTGTTATTATACACAAAGGTGGCTGCTATGGAGGACACTATCATGTTTATATCAGAGATGTGGATGAATTAGGAAACTGGCAACTCCAAGTAAGTCCTAAAGGCTTTTCTTCCTTGCTTTAGAAGTTGTACTTTTCAGAAAAATATTAAGAGCTAGTGGATGAATGTGCATCCAAACTTAATTAATATTTTAATGAGGCTTTGTGTGACTTGCCTCATTGAGAAGGGCAGTTTTACAGAATGTCCTTCATATTCCTAAATTGTGCATGATGATGTCAGCACAGAATAATCCAATCCTCTATTTGTGTGTAAAACCACAATATTTGTGGGTGTCTTTTTTGCCCAGGAAGAAGAGGATGGGCTGATTGAAGAGAAGGCTTTAAGAGACACTGAGAATGCCAAAGAAACAGAAAATCCACTGGCAGTCTTAAAAGGGATTTTATCAGAGGTATGGTATGTAAGGAGTTCATTGCTTTGTTTTTGCAGCTAGGGAACCTGCAAGGTTGATGTTTGTGAGAGTGGGCAGGCGTAAGTGTACAGAGCTCTTCTGAACTTGGTGTGAAGCATTTAGAACTTGGCTTTAATATTAACAGTGGCTCTTCATACGAACAAAGGTCCTTTTGGAATATTTCTAAAGCTGCTCACCAAAGCTGTTGCAAAAGGAATCGGGATATCCAGAGTTGGAAGAGACCCACAAGGAGCATTGATCCAGCTCCTGGCCCTGCATGGACACCCCACCAATCCCAGCCTGTGCATCCCTGAGAACATTGTCCTGGAGCTCCTGGAGCTCTGGCAGCCTTGGGGATGTGCCCATTCCCTGAGGAGCCTGGGCAGTGCCAGCACCCTCTGAGGGAAGAACCTTTCTCTGATATCCAACCTAAACCCCCTCTGACACAGCTCCAGATGATGCTACAGCGGCTTATTAAAAACCAGGAATGATTAAAACACTTCAAAATTGGATTCTTTGTGTTGACCCCTTGGTTTTGGTAGCCTTTGTTACCTTAGTTTTTCATTTCTCTTCAGGAAGAAGCTAAACAAATTCCCATGGATCAATTAGGGCAGAAATTACTGGAGAAGAAAGGGGTGTCCTGGAATAAGAAATACAGAAAACAATATGGAGCATTACGAAAGGTAATCACAGGTTTGCTAGTTTTGTTTTTAGATAGCTTTTATAATCATTTATATTCTTATTGAGTAGTCAGGAGGATGATAATTGAGAATATGGATCCTTGGATTAGCATATGCAAGGGAGGTTTGTGATGTGAATTAGCAGGCTGGGGAACATAAGATTCCCAAGGAATTGTCTGTCTGAGACTTTGTATTTTTTTCTTCAGTAAAACAAATTTCCAATTGGTTGCTGTATTTTATGATGTCGTAAGGAAAATACTTTAGCATTTGTGTTGTAGATAGGTGGAAAACCGGTATTTGCTTGTTTTTTCAAGGGAACTACTTGCAGTTTCCACAAGAAATATTTAAATGTAAGTGTGAAGTGTAGATGTGAGGTTTTTACAGAGGTAAACTGAGAAAATACACGAGGAAGCACCATAAAATGAGGGTTGAATTAGTGGGGTTTGTGTTTCACTTTGAGGACAATCAGGTGGAGCAGCTTAATGCAGGCTCCTGCATTTAAAACTTGGCCTCTTCTTTATCCTGTCCTTGCTTCCCTTTCAGTATTTGCAGAATCATCCTCAGATATTCCAGCTCAGTCCTGATGGAAATAAGGTTGGCCTGAAGGAAACACACAAGCTCCTGTTCGAGCTGGATTCTCATGGACAAAATCTCCAGAGCCCTTCCCAGAAGAATGATGTCCAGTGGAACTGTGAGAAAAACCCCACGAGGCCAAGGGCTGCTTCTGCTGGGTGCCACTGGTTTGATCTGAATGATTCCAAAGTCCAGCCCATCAAGGAGAAGGATATTGAGAAGCAATTCCAGGGTAAAGAGAGTGCCTACATGCTGTTCTACAGAAAAGCTCAGCTGAAAAGGCCCCCTGAAGGTACACAAAGCTCATCTGGGGATTCTGGGGGGGCTTCCTGCTTTGACATTTTTTTCTGGAGCGCTTTTTTGTCCTTTCTAAGCTTTATTTTCCCCAATTTTCCTTATAGTGATCATTTGAAAAAAGAGTTAAATGAAGATACAAGGAGGTGGTGACCTGTTGACTGGCTGTAGCTGACTAATTTTTTTTAGCATGCTCTACAAATAATGACAGAGCATCAGCTGAAACAAATACAAGTTGTTGCTAATGGCACTTATGTGTTAATTTTCCTTAAAGAAAAGTTGATTGGAAGGAGTCAAAGCATTTGTTTGTTCTTTATATCATCCTGCAGTTGAGTTTTCAGTGATTATTGTACTGCTATGTCTCCTCTTGATAGCTTTTCTTGTTTTCTAAACCACATTTTAGGCCTGTATTTTTTTGTTGCAGCACATGGAAATCCAAGGTACCAAATTCCTGAGCACCTGCTGAATGAAATGAATGCTGCTAATGCAGAGCTGCAAAAAAAGAGGTATATTGGTGTCACTGTACTCAAATAGCTCTTATCTGCAGGACTCCCAAGGGATTCAAAAGGAAAGAAATGCCTAGAGCAGAGTCAGAACTGAAATGGTTCAATGTCAGAGGTTAATTGAAGAATATAATTTCTATATCCATATTCTGCTGGTTCCCTGCCTTCCCTGTTAGCAGGGAGCCTACAGAATTTTAAGGGAAACATGCAGTTTCAAATTGTACCATTTTCTGGTGCAAATCACTGCAATTCTGGAAATTTCTGGAATGTGTTACCTTAATTGTGTTTATAGAGGGAATTCTCCACTGGGAGAAGGGGAAAGGACTTGGTTTATGGTGAATTTACAGATAAATGATACTCTCTGCCAGAAAAGTGAAGAGCTTGTGGTGTTCGGGTCAGACAAAACTTTCCCTTGTGTTGAGGGATACAAGTGCTGATATGCCTGAATCTCAGTTAAGATACCGAAATACAGACACAAGAGTGACAGTTTATGGGATATTTCACACAAGACTGTGGTTGCCCCTTGGATTCCTGCAAGTGTCCAAAGCCAGGTTGGACAGGGCTTGGAGCAGCCTGGGATAGTGGAAGGTATCCCTGCCCATGGCAGGGGTGGGACTGGATGAGCTTTAAATCCCTCCCCACCCAAACCATCCTGCAATTCTGTTTCTGAGTGAATTCCACCCCTTTATTTTTTTTAAGTGTTTGCTGCTACAGCTAGGGACAGGTATAAAGGAGGAGGGGATGTGACAGGGAATTTAGCTCTGGAGGGGATCAATTCCAGGACAGCTGCACGGAAACATCTGTTTGGTGTTAAATTCACCACTTTGTTGTGTTGTTCTCCCAAAGAGCTGAATGTGACTCAGCAAACAATGGCATTGATTTACATCTCCACCTGAGCTCCTGCTACAAATTCCACAACGGGGCTTTGCATCCTTCACTTTCTTGGAAAGAGAGTGTGGTGGATTTGACTATTGACAGAAGGAAGACACTGGGAGACCTTCGGCAGGCGGTGTTCCAGGTACCTGCTCTACCAAATAAACTTCATTTTTACTTGAGCCACTGCAACCTTTACAATTCTATTCATGCTGCAATCTTGGTGTCAAGGAGAAATTTTCAACAATAAATGGCATTTAGGAGGCTAAAAACTCATATGAGTTTACACAGGAGGAAAGAGTGGTGTGGGGTCTGTTCTTGAAGCCATGAAATTGCTGGAATTTTAACTGTGGAGACTTTGAAGTTCACATGAGCTAATTAATTATATTTGGGCAGCATGTGCATGGCCATGGATTGACACTGCAGAACTCCAGGCTTATTCTTAATATTTCATTTTATGGCAGAGTTGTCTGTATCTTTTCAAGGAGTTACCAATTAAGTGTCACCAAGTGAGCTTGGGAGCCAGGCTGTGGCAGCTTTCAGCAGATTATAATTATTGTGAGTGCTGTGAGTTACTGCTCACTGTTATTTTACAATACTTTTTCTGGTTATTTTTCCCAACTAGATGTTGGAGTCTTGGGAAGGAGACATGGTTCTCAGCATGGCCAAGCCTTTACCAGCAGGATTACACCTGTACCAGGTGCTTGATGGTAAGAGCACTGCATGCCAGGCTTCCATGCTATTTTAATTCCTGCAGCCATCAAAGATTTCATCTATAAACCATCCTGGAGATGTGTATTACTGAACACTGTTCCAGCTCAAACTCATATTTAATTATTTAAATTATTTATTTCACTCTTACTAGTGGAATGAGTGATTTTGAGACTTTGCTGTGAAATCTTTGTTGTGAAATGCAGTTCTTAAGCAAGCACATCTGCTGACAAGAACATATCAGTCTGTGTTTTGCCCTTGATTTGCTTGTGGATGTTTGCTTTCATAGGATTGGCCTAATAGGTGGAGGAGAGGATAGAAGAGAGGAGCCAGGGTGACATCAAAGGAAAATGTAGGTTAGACTTCAGCTGAAGTAGGAATTTTGTAAAGGGAAGTGCTCACATAAAGAGTTCATTAATTTATTAAGGGTACATCAGTTTTTCAAACGTCATTTTTGTCTCCAGCTTTGCTTTGCTAGGCAGTTCTAAGTGTCAGTCTTTAACAATTTATTCAGTAACTGGTAAATGTTACGTTCTCTGTGGTCAGCTTCTGAAAATCACTGTTGAACCAGAACGTAACCCAACTCTCCATGATATTGACATCAAAATAGAGAGACACTCAGAGCTGCTCTGAATATTCCTGCCCATGCTTGTACAGTTCTTTAAGTGTAGTGACTTTTAAAAACTCGCTAACCCTGTTTGTGATTTTTGTGGGGAGCAAGAACTTGATGATTTGCTCCTGTTTTTCAGGAGATGAGCTGACCCTGGATGGCATTGGGCTGGCTGATGGAGCAGACATCTTTGTCTGGAATGGGAAAGAGGTAAAGGAACTTTACTTACACTTCCTTCCTTGTCAGCTTTGAAGAGATAAGACTGCACAAGGTCTCCTGGAAATCTTGTGCTGCTTTTGTAGCTTTCCATTTTCCTTTTAATATTAAGGCTTCTACTCAACCTGGAAGTGGTTGTGAAGCACAGCATTTTATTTTGTCTCTCTAGTGGAATAAAATGCTACTTTAAAATTATTTTTGTTGTAAAAGTATCCATTTTACATTGGCTTTCGCAAAAAAAAAAAAAAATACCCTAAACTAAATGAAATGACCCAAACATGTAGTAACAGAGTTGGTTTTGTCTTGGTTTTATTTTTGTTATAGTTTTTTTCTATTGCAGCTTTTGTCGTTAAATTTTCTTCAGTAAGGAGTTTAGGTTGAATTTAGGTTGAATATCAGAAAGATCAAGCTTTTAAAATGTAAAGTCACAATGTTCAGTCACATTTGGGTAATTCTTTAATGTCTTGAGGGGCTAAATTCCTGCATTCTAGATTTTGCCAAGTGTCTGCTGATTTCCCAGCTGCTTACTGTGGAATGGTTTGGGAAGGGACTTAAGGATCTCATTCCACCCCTGCCATTGACAGGGACACCTTCCCTATCCCAAGTTGCTCCAAGCCCTGTCCGGCCTGGCCTTGGACACTGCCAGAGATCCAGGGGCAGCCACAGCTGCTCTGGATAACATTTTTCTTTCTCTTCCCAACACCTGTGGGTTACTCTGCTTATTTGTTCAGTAAGAATTTGGTCCGAGGAGGTTTGTTTGTGAGGGGAGTGTATCCATTTTAGGTCTCAATTTCCTCCCTGCCCAGTCTCTCCTGCATTTTCTGGATCAGCCCCCCACAAAGCTGGCATTCCTTGCTGCTTTCCCTCAGGTTGGAGGCACAAAGGTGCTGACGGGCCCCGAGCACGAGCCCGTGGTGCTCAACGTGCTTCGCTTGGCCGAGCACAACGAGGGCGGCAAGGGGCAGCACTTCAGCGAGGCCCAGCACGTGTTCTCCTGCAGCACCAGCCTGGGGCAGCTGCACTCTGCCTTGGCTCCAGCCGGGGGCATCATCCTCAAAAATGGCTCGGGAGCAGACACAGAGGCCAAGAACTGGGAAGTTTTCCACGAGGAAGACATGAAGGAAACAGTCCGAAGTGTTGGGCTCAGGGATGGGTGCTCTGTGCTGATCTTAGACAGCCATGACCAGAGGTAATGTTTTTGATTATGATTGTAATTAAACAAGAAAAGCAATTTTGGCAAAACCTTTTAGTTCAGATTATACTAACAGCATATATTCTTGTAACTAATTATCACTTTGAGCTTATAAATACAAGTATTTTCATCTTAAGTTTTGGGGACCAGTTATTTATCAGCTGTTAGATTTTTCTTGCCCTCAAAATGCAGTGCCAGTCACAACCTTTGATTTACACTTGTAAAGGGGGGAAAAACCTGGTGGGAACAACTCATGCTCAGTGAATCCAAGGCTGCCAGGGGCAAATTTGTGGTCTCATGACACTCTGTGCTCCCTGAGGCCTCTGCTGTGTGAGATGCCATCACTGCAAACAACTTTGGCATCGTTGGTTTATTTGGGAACTGTGCTGGTGAGTGATGCAGCCCTGCCAGTGTTTAGTTTTCTTGTCTCTGACTGTCTTTGCATTGCTGATTCCCACAGCTTTGTCAACGTGGCAAGTGGGAATTTGACTGCCTTCACCTATGACATCAGCTGGCTCCAAGTGAAAAACTTCTGTGGGGTGGAAGAGGAGGAGAAGCATGTTAAAATCACTGCCACTATTGAAACAGTAAGGACTCTGCTTTCCTGAGCAGCTTGGCCACTGCACTTGGCCCAGCTCATTCGATGTAGCCTCAGGAATGAAGCTTTTCCCTGCTGAGATTAATGTTGAGCTCGGAGTTACAATCCGTGGGGTATTTGCAGGTAGCTTAAACCAGTGCAGTGTTTTAGTGTCAAACACTTTTCTCTTTGGACCATCCTGTAAATGGAAGTTAGAGATGGTGTCAGTAACCAGAGCTAAAAAGAGAGGAAGGATTATCTTTGTGCACTGGCACTTGAACAAGCAGGGGTGTTGGTGGCATTCCAGGCTGGAGGTGTTCATATCCCTTTTAATGTCCCTGTCTTTTAGGTGATGTCAGATATCAAGATGAAAGCAATCCGGGAGTTTCAGCTGGAAGAGGAGCTGGGTAAGTGTTCAGCTGCTTTATCAGTCTGGTAATGTTACAATTTACTGGCTTTTGAGTGGGTTTAGTGGTAGAATTTTCCTCTCAGTGAAAGAATAAACGCTGAGACTGTTGATGGAGTCTTGAGGAGTCTCTCTCCAGTTGTATTTTTGATGTCATAGAGGGAGGCCTCTAAGATAAACCCGTTGTAATTAATCTTAAAGGTTTTGTCTGAAATTCTGAGCCAAATTCCTATTTTATTCCTATTTGAATTACTTAATACTTCTCTCTTTCCTCCCCTTTTTGCTGCAGCAAATGAAAGCTGTCTTAGACCTGTTAGTGGCAATGGGAAACTTCTGTCTCCAGGTAAATTGATTTATTGAATCACTGTTCTGTATGAAATTCACTGGAGAGATTTTGAGCCTCTGTTTGTCCTTTCCTGGGAGAAGTACCCACACATATCTCCACTGATTCCCAGGCTTAACTGAACCAGTTGTGAGTTTCTTTCCCTGTTTAAAGTTAATTAACGGTACCAATACAAAGATAGGGGTTAAACTGAAATGTTCAGCTTGGTTTTGTTGCTTACATCCCTAATCCACCTGTGCTCCTGATGGACTCTGGGACATCTCCATACCTTTGTTCTCCTCATAGGATGCTCACAGATCTGCTATCAGGGCTGAGCAAGCTCTCCAGAGAGCACTGAAGGGTTTTAGCTTGCTCTGAGGATGATAAAATTGATGTTTTTATTTTTCCTCCCTGAAGTGCCTGAGGATTACACAGTCAAGGAAGCAGAACTGAAGATGGGAAGCTTGCTTGGGCTGTGCCGTGGGAAAGCTCCAACTTCCACTCAGGTACAGCAGTGTGGCATGGGAGGAGCTTGGTGCAGGGACTTTCCTGAAGAGAATAAAGGGAAAAATGGGGGGTATTGCTCTTGGAATGTGCAAGTTGTAAATATCCCAGAATGGTTTGGGTTGGAAGGAACCTTAAAACTCATCCAGTGCCACGCCCTGCCCCAGGCAGGGACATCTTCCACTATCCCAGAATGCTCCAAGCCTGTCCAACCTGGCCTTCATGTGCAGGGGAAGGAGTAGTTGTGCATTTCTAGAGACCAGGGTGGCTAATGAGGATCTGCTGGTGGCCATAACTCAGCTGTCTTTGCTTTTTGTGCCATTCTAGTGCTTTTTGATGACATTCTTGCCACAGGAATTGTTCTTACACTTCCATATTTATTCTGGTAGTTTGCTTTTGGATTTTCAGCTCTTCTTGTACTTCATGGTTGGGAGTGACCAAAGCTGCAGCCCTGAGATGGAGATAGTTGTGGAGGAGACTGCCTCTGTCAGAGAGGTAAGGCTGGCTGCTCCCACAGCTCTGATCCCAAGCTCCTGGACAACATTCCTTGCACAGACCTGGAGGCAGAGGAGTTGGGAAGAGCCATGCACAAAGTGCAGGCAACTGTGGTGCTACCAATCCAGTGTTGAATTTGCAGCTTTGAATTTTTTTTTTTAAGGTGCATCTGCAAACTCTGGGGCAGAATTTGTACAAGTAAAGGAACAAACTGACAGCACACATTTAATTTTGTACCAGTTTGGGAAAGCTGGCTCAGCTGACGTGCTGAATTTTTTGCCTGAAAACTGTCTCTTCCATGAAGGGTTTAATATATAGCTCAAACACATCTTGTCTATCTAATTACATTGCTTTGAGAATTGACCAGCAATCAGTCACTCTTTATGTCAGAAAACTCTGACATAGATTTGCTGAAAAATTTATTTCCCAGTCTCAGCATTGACACAACTCTCATCCTGTGTTTCTTCTCTCAGTGTCTCAATTTAATGCTGGCGAAATCTGGATTATCAGGTTAGTTATGTTGCTATTTACATATTTTTAAAGGAATTTTTAATATTTTTAAGACAAATTTTCCTACTCTAAACCTTGTAAGTTTTTTCAACGATCTGTGTGTCATTATAATAGGAGGAGAGGAAAGAATTCTAAATGTGAAAGTCTTCATAATACAGTTTTTATTTTAAAGAGTTTATCATAGATTCAAATGACAATTTGACACATGGGAATTCCTTCTCTCCTCTGAAACGAGGGAAAATAATTAGATGGGTGAGGAAGAGAGATCTGTGCAAATAAAAGATTATTTTCATTCAGCAAAAGGTCTGGGGAAGATGAACGTGGTAATTCATTTCGTCCGAGTTATGTTTAAAAAGCAAATAAAAATAAAGAACAAAAGAAAAAGGACCCTTGACACTTCTTAAGAGTTTTGTAATATTTTCCCACACTGGCTTTGACTAATTAGTATTTGGTGTGGATCTGTTCTGGTAGGTGACAACTGGCATTTGAGAAGGCTTGACTGGTGCTATGAAGCAGGGGAAGCATTAAGTCCGGAAGTAAGAGGAGCCTGTTTTAATCCATTGATTCCTTGCTCCCTGGGGAGCAAGGCAGGTGTGGGCTGACAGGGATCCCGTGCTTTCTCTTCCTGCAGAACGCCACCCTGAAGGAACTCAACATTTGCAGAGGAGACACTTTGGTTATAACTGAAGGAAGGCTTCCAGAAAAGGTATAAGGAGAGTGGGCAGTGTCTGGAGACTCGGAATCCCACAGTGGTTTGGGTTGGGAGGGACCTTAAAGACCATCCAGTGCCACCCTGCCATGTGCAGGGACACCTCCCACTGTCCCAGGTTGCTCCAAGCCCTGTCCAACCCAGCCCTGAACAGGTTGTCTCTCAAAATTGTAGCATCATTCATTATTTTTGCACCACCACCACCATGTTCCCCACTAAATCACATCCCCAGCTGCCATATCCCCACATTCTTTGGGCACTTCCAGGAGTAGTGACTCCACCCTGGGCAGCCTGTTCCAAAGCTTAGTTTTAAACACATCTTTTCTGTCTTCCTGTGCTAAAGGTGAAATTTCTCCTTGTCTGCACACAACACTTGGGCCACCTGCTGTTTTCTGTTCCAGGGTTTACTGAAAATCCCCATCTGGTGGCTGAAGCCTTCAAGCCATAAGAAACATGGAGAGAATGCACAAGACCAGGTGAATGGGATCACCTGGAAGATGGAGGCTTTGCAGGTGTCTGCTGCAGCAGGTGAGCTTGGCGAGGCTTTGAAAGGAGTCATCTGTGGTTGTTCTGAGTCAAACCCAAATTTTAATCCAAAGCCTTAAAACCCTTCTGAAACCTAGGAGAGTCTGCATGAGTTGCATCAAGGTTATGGTGAAAGGACCACACAGGAGACAGGTGCAGTTTTGGGTGTAAATGCTGGATAATTTTGTTGTAGGGATGTTCCTCAGATGGATTGGCTCAAAACACCACTAAATTTTGTACAGGGGCTCTTTATTTGTCAGTCTCTGTACTGAAGGCAGTGGCAGCATTGTAAAGCATCTCTTTCATGAGCACAGATGTGACTGACTTCAAATGACAGACTCCTGAAGGCACAGTGAATTCCCTTCAGGCTGTGTTGCTTTTTGGGAAGCTGTGAAAGGAAGGATGGGTAAAGCTTGCATAGTATCAAAGACCTTAAACGCAGTGTTTTAACTGTGTTTGCTCTCCTAAAGGTCAAATCCAAAACCATCCAGGGCAGCAAAATCAAGTGAGGGTTGAGAAGGGAGAAGAAAATTAAGTGGAAATAAGAGAACTGGAAAATGGGGAACAAACTGATTTTTCATTTTGTATTAAAAGTAGTATTCCTCTGTGCTGAGTTGTGCTGCAGGGCAGGACCCCTCCCCTTGTAGAAGTTTTCTTTGCATTTTTCTCCTTCTGCCTCAAACCTTTTCTGAGTTTCACTTTCTGAAAGTGATTGTTGATTCCAGTAGTGGAGCTAAGAGCAATTTAGCTTTGCTTGTAGTAGTTTTAACCAATAACTAACACTATTTATCAATGGCAATAACTGCTTCTAGTTCTGAAATTTGCAGTATAGGATCTGTATAGGAACTGTTTGGAAATTATTTGGATACATTTTGTGTGCTGGATATGCCCATGATGGGGGATTAGAATGAGGTGACCTTTGAGGTCTCTCCCAACTCAAAGCAGTCTGGCATTCCTGGATATTCCAGACTCCTCCTTTAAGTGCAGTGTGACCATGAAGTGACTGTTCTCTCTCAGGACTATACAAATCACATTGACTCTTCTGTTATTTGTTTCTTCCTCCTCCCTCTCCCCCCCCTTCAAAGCTCCACCAGAACCCACCCACCCAGGCCTGGATCTCTGTTATGCTGGCAGGATAGAGATAGCAGGAGAGGCCTCTCTGGAAGATCTGAAGATGCAGGTTAGATGTTCTCCTGTGTTGGACTGTGCAGCAGCGCTATGATGACTCGAGCTCTATTAACAGCTCTTTTTTATTTCCTTTTCCCCTGTCTCCAGTCTCTTGTGCCATGGCGTTTATGCCATGGTCACTGGTAAGTACCAAGAGGCAGCTGGAGCACGTAGCTCAGACACTTCCTTGGTGTCCCTGCTGTCCCCATCCTCCCTGTCACACGTCTTGGCCTGCAGGAGCCTTGTTGCACATCAGCTGAAGTTCTGCCTGGCAGCTTTTGTCTTTATTTCAGTGTAAAATCTCTCCATGGGAAGCACACACATAACGAGCACCTCCTAAAAAGCTACTTTGCCATTTCCACATTGTTCCTGTATTAGTTTTCTGCATCTTTTTTTAATTTCTGTTGTGGAATCTGATGAATGAAGAATTGCTTTGGGGTGCACAGGTTTGTCAGCCAGGAAGGTCTGGCTCATTTTGTTTGGCCAGAAATTAAAATACCTTTGTATGGTTTTAGTACACTAAAAATCAAACCAAGCAAAACACCCCAAAAGAAGAAACTAAACCCAAAACCCACCCCAAACCTACAAAAAACCCAGGCCTACCAAAAGGCTCTATGTGGTTTAAGCAGTTGGTTGTTCTACTTGAGCTGCATGGGGAAGGATCTCTCACCTGATTCTGCTCCATACCAACACTTATTTTTTGGGTATGACTTCAGTTTTAGGCTCTGCCAGGCTACTGCTATGGAGAACTGTTTGCAGCTTGATCAAGGAGAACTGGCTGAGCATGAGAAGTGTTGTGTCCATGGGAAGGGCTTAGAGGAGCTCAGCACTTGGCCAGAGACTGGGGCAATGATCACAAAAGCCTCATTCCCTCCGAGTTGTTCAAATTTTGGTTAAAAAAGAAATTGGGTACTTTGGAAATGGAAGTTGAGTTGAGAATTGTTGGGGGGGGGTATCCAACTCCCTTTGAGGTTAAAAAGTGAGTATTTTGCTCATACCCACAAGCAACAGCTGGTGTGGTATAAATCTCAATACCTTGTCTTCTTTTTTGAGAGTTAATCCAGTAGTTTTCTGGTTTTCCGTGGAGACTGACTGCTAAAATTATTGACAAAGTATTTCTGTTTTTCAGGCTCTGACCTTACCCTGCTGCCAGGAGCAGGTTGTGCCCCAGCCCTCATTCCTCAGAGCTTGGACAGTGGACAGCAAACGCCCCGGGAAGCTCCTACGGGACAACAAGCGGAGGCTCAGGTGGATTTCCCGGGGAATGTGCAACAGGCTCCATGTGGGATGGATTGTGGGGAGATTCATCAGCTCAGTCTGGGTTGGAAAGGATCTTAAAGATGAGCAGTCCCACCCCTGCCAAGGCAGGGACACTTTCCACCATCCCAGGCTGCTCCAAGCCCTGTCCAGCCTGGCCTTGGACATTTCCAGGGATCCAGGGGCAGCCACAGCTTCTCTGGGCACCCTGTGCCTGTACCTCACTGCCCTCACAGGGAGGAATTTTTCCCAATATCCCATCTAACCCTGCCCTCTGGCAGTGGGAAGCCATTCCCCTTTGTCCCAAGTCCCTCTTCAACTTTCCTGGAGACCCTTCAGACACTGGAAGGGGCTCTGAAGTCTCCTTGAAGTCTTCTCTCCTGCAGGTGACCACCCCCAGGTCTCCCAGCCTGGCTCCAGAGCCATGTAGACAATCTCTGTTCTGTTTTCAGTGACTACAGGTTGGGTGCCAGAGTGGAAATCTGCATAGAACCTTTGCAAGAAGAAGAGAATTTGGGGTAAGAGCTCAAGATCTTTATTTCTCTTGTCTCTTACAGCTCTGCATTTGAGGGAAACCTTCACTGAGCAGCTTTTGACTTCAGGGCTCTCAGGGTGTGGGAAAACCTTGGAAGTTGTTTATTGTTTTCCACAAACAAAGTGAGGGAGGGTAGGAGGGGGGAAAAGCTGGGAATTCTGAAAGCCTGGCTCACAAGAATTTCCATTCTCTCATCCTGCTGCCAGCCCCCACGAGCTGCTGCTGCGAGTCCAGATGGGAATACCAGGAGAGAGGGACTACTCCAACTCCCGGGACTTGGTGTGGGATATCACCAAGGAATGCACGACCTGGGCTCTGAGGCAGAGAGTGGCTTCTCACTATTGTCTCCCTGTAGATAAAATTGAAATAGCCAAATACTTCCCTGAGAGATTTGAGTGGCTGCCAATATCTAGCTGGGTAAGATCTGGAATGACAGAATCCAACAGTTGTTGGAGAGGAGCATGAGTTGGTTTGGGCTGCAGTTCTTAGGGATTGAATTTAAGGAGAATTCCAAACTCTTCTGCTTTGATTTTGTTCAGACACAGCAAATCTCCAAGAGGAAAAGGAGGAAAAAGCAGGCGAGTTTGCAGTCAGCACCTTATCACCTGAAGGATGGAGACATCATTGGGGTGAAGGTAAATTTCCCTGGATTTAATTGCTGCACGAGGATCAGGTTCAGGCAGTGTTCCCTTTGTAGTATCTTCATTTCTTCCTGGTTTTCTTTCATCCTACTGCATTTCTGAGAGTACTGGGATGTGAGTTTGGACACTGCATTGTGCTTATAGTTGATAGAAAAATTCTTGCTGCTGCTGCTTTTGCTTTTTCTCATGGATCTTTTTTCTTGCCTTCATTTTTTGACTTTTTTTTAAATTCTGAGTAAAATCCAAGGAAGTGCCCTTTCAAAATCACATTCTAGATACAAACCTGTTACCTATTATGGGTTACTGAACTATGATAGTTGTATTTTATGATGTGAAAAGGAATTACCCAGCATTGAGCTCTGAGCTAGCAATCAGAGCAATCCTCAGTTAGAAGGAAAGAACATTCTGGCTGGGTTTTAGAGCAGTAGGAGAAAAATGTGGTGTCCTGTCCTGCTGTTTTAGCCTATTAGAAGAAATCCATCCCTGGAAGTGTTCCTGGCCAGGTTGGATGGTGCTTGGAGTAACCTGGGATAGTGGAAAGTGTCCCTGCCCGTGGCAGGGAGTAGTAGTGGATCATCTTTAATCCCTTCCAACTCAAACCATTGAAATTCTAGTGAACTTGAAATTAATCAGTGCAAAACTAATCAAAAGAAACAATCTGGAAATTTATTCTGTCGGTTGAGAAACAGCTGGGAAATAGTTTGACCTTTTGACTTTGATCTCTCAAATCCTTTTTCATAACAGAACCTTCTCCTTGATGACACCAAGGACTTCAGCACCGTCAGGGATGACATTGGGAAAGAGAAGCAAAGGCAGCTGGCTCTGGAAAAGAGGAAAAGGTAGTGAGCATTTAGTTTCATTTTTCTTTAGAAATATGCAAAGTGTTTGCTGCTTTTCAGAGGAGCTGCAGCCGCCCTATCCTTGGAAGTGTCCACAGCCAGGTTGGATGGGGCTTGGAGCAACTGAGATAGTGGAAGGTGCCCCTGCCCATGGCAGGGAGTGGCACTGTATGGTCCTTAAGATCCCTTGAAATCCAAAAAATTCCATGATTCAGCCTAATTGGATAATTTTTGAGGCCATTGGTAGCTGGGTGCTGTCAGAGCACACAATTCCAGTAATCCTGCAGGGAGCACTTGGATAATTCAAACTCCTGGCTCTCAATGTTCCTCCACTGAGCCCAGTGGTTTTTCCTCCTGGAACACACTGTGGAGATGAAAATGAACCCTTGGCTGGCCTGGCCTTGCACAGGCTGTTTTCACAGCTTGCTGCGACTCAGAGTTCAGGCCAGGCTCACCCTGCTAAGGCCCAGCACTGAACACCAACCAGGTTATTTCTGTTTTCCAGCCGCCAGGAGCATGTCCAGGATCCCTTTTTCTCTGAGGAGAAGCTCCCCGTGAAGGCCCGCAAACCAGAAGTGGCTCTTTCCATCAACGTGGGGGTTTTCAGATAGCACCAGGAGCAGCTCTGCCCATGCCACCCTGTGCTAACCTGGCCTGCAGGGCCTCAGCTCCAGCAGCAAGAGGGGCTTTCCCAAAGTGTCTTCAAGGATCCCTGAGGCACAAACTGGCTCTAGGATTCAGGAAAATGCTGATTTTCTTCTGCTCTCTCTTAGGGAAGTGCTTTAAGGTCCCTTTCTCAGTGTGGTACTTACTCTCAGGCTGAGTAAATGCACTTTATGGAGGAGGAAAAGGATTAATATATTGTATAACCCCTCAGTGACTCTTTTTTAACCACCCAAAATGCTTTGTTGGTCAGATCTGACCTCTTGCGCCATCACTACTGGGATTTAATGCGGTCATAATCATCTCTTTTTAGAATTTTTTCCCATCTCTGATCACTGAAGTTGCTGCTGATATCAGAATTTGCTTTTCTCTCTCTATCTCTAAACCTAAGTCTGTAGGACCTGGAGTCAGCCCTAAGAATGAAGGCAATGTGGAAATCTCCAAGCAAAGTGTAGGAAATTGGCTCAAAAAGAGCAACTCCAGGATCTGTCAAGATGTAAAACCTGGAGACATTTTGTGATATGGAACAACAGGGATGTAAACTTAGATTTTGAAGTTTCTGGGGCTTGTTTTGTTACCCATTAACTTCATTTTGCAATTTCTAGGGTGTTTTTGTTGTCCCTGAACTTCATTAACAGACAAAACTGTTGGAAAAAATGGACAGATCCGATGTTTGATCTTCAGTGGGTTTTACTGTACTCAGGAAAAAGTCTTGTATCCATTTTCAGTGCTCCTCTTCAGAGGAATTTCCCTAATTTCTCATTTTTCCAGCTGTTCTAATACTCTGTTACATTGGAGAACCTGTTTCTCTTGGTGTCCTGAGCTGACTTTGAGCAGCTCACTGAGCTGGGCTCCAGGTCAAAGGCTCTGAAGTATTAACTCCAAAGTCAGCCTGATTATCCTTAATTAAATCTGTGATAATGACAGGAACAGAACACAAGTTTGCTTTTGGGGGCTGCAGTAAATATTTGACCTATTTGCTGTATGTGTAGATTTTGTAGTAGGAGCTGCCAGTTGAGCAGATTCCTCAAATTTTGCCTAATGTGAGATTTTTCATGTACCTTTTATAGGTTAACACTACTCTGGTATTTCAGACAGCATAAAGATAAAAACTGACACTCTGCTATTAGCAAAAAAAAAAAAAAAAAAAGGCGAAAAGCACCATGAAGCACACAATTATTATTTATTTCTCTGCATATCTTTAGAATTCAGCAGGTGCTCCTGTGCTTTTTGGGGCTGATGCTCTGCAGGAGGGGCTGTTTAATGTCCTCATTCACTTGGATCCTGAAATCCTGGTTTCATGCATACATTTTCTGGCCGAGGGGAGGGCAGTGGATGTTTTCTCATCTTAATTTGTGTCGCCTTCTTTCCATATCAGGTGTTCTTGGGAGCCTGGGTTTACAGCAGGGATCAGAGGTGCTGATTCCAAAGGTTTGTGTTCCCACATGGTTCCAGCCGATTGGATTTATTTGCTGTCACTTTAGTTCCTCTGGTTCCTGCTGGAGAGCTGGACTGAGCTCAGCCTTCCCCTCTTGAATAACTTGGTCTCTCCCTGAGAACACCAAGTCTGGAGAAATCGAAATGCAAATTCCAAGTGGGAATTTTGTGCCTTTGTTCAAGTGTAATGTAGCAGCGCCTGCACTGAACCAATCTTGGGTTATATCTAATTTTGGCTCAAAATGCATTTTTTTTTTTTCCTTGAAACTCTTGTGGGCCATTCCACAGTGAGAGAGTTCATGGAAAATGGGGCCGGGGAGAGGAAACGTGACGCTGTGGGTTCTGATGGTTATTTGCAAAGCCTGGAAGAGCTTTCATCTTTATTTTTCAAGTGTTCTTCACAAAATAAAATGTCATTTTTATCTGCCTAGTTGGGTTGTCTTTGGATGTCTCACTGGTTGGGAATGGCACAAACTGGCTTCTGATGTGAGTATTAATTAGCTTTAATTTCCCAATGTTTCTGAACCAACATTCCTATCTCTGGGGGAGGTTTCCCCATTCCTTGTGGCTGTTGTCTTTTCCTGAAGCTCCTGGCTTAGGGCTCCAAGTGCAGGAGCAGCTTTGCTTTGTCCCGTGTTTCCAATCCCTGTGGAGAAAGCGTGGATGATGGCAGGGAAGGTTCCTCCATCAGAAAAGAAAGCCATTTCCATGCCCTAGACTTAGAAAAAGCCTTGAAAATTTTTTTATCCCAGTTTTAATTAGTTGTTTGTACTGGTTATTTTGAGCAACAGGTTTCTGACTGAAATTAGCAATTCACCTCTAGAGACCACTAAGCCACTTTCTGGGAAATTAATTATTTTTAGTTGGTTGGGTTTTTTTGTCTTTTTTTTTTTTTTTTCCCCCTCTCCTTGGTCATTTGGCTCATTCCAGCTTTCTCAGACCTTTCTGGCATTCTGGACCTGGAGACTGAGGGTTTCCAGGCACAGGGAAATCTCCTGGAGTTGAGCTGAAAGGTTCCTATGCTTTTCTCAGCATATGCCTTCCTGACATGCGTGGTGCAGAGGTCTTGGCATTTCCAAGAGGATTATCAGGGCTAAATGGGATATTGGGAAGAAATCCTTCCCTGTGAGGGAGGTGAAGCCCTGGCCCTGGCTTTTGGTTCTTCAGTTAAATGGAGCTGTGCTTCCTTGGCGTGCCTCTGTGGGAGAATGAGCTAATGAGGCCAGATTTAAACTCCCTCCGAGTTTCCTCCTCAGGCAACTCAGATGCTTTATAGAGAGTCATTGGAAAAACCCAGATAAACCACACAAACCCAAAATAAACGCCCCTCTTCCCCAGAGCAGCTTCTTCCCAGTCTTCTTGCTTCCTCTGAGACTTCTTCCGATGCCCTCGGATGTGGAAGCTGTCAACACCTCCTCTTCTTCCCAGGATCACCAGATCTTGGAGTCAGAGCCTGTCTGTCAGCAGCAGTGGGCTGGGGGGAGGAAGGTAAATTCAATTCCTTGTTGTTAATCCAGAGGAAAAGCTGCTTTTGCCTCCCTTTGGAAGCCAGGCCCTTTTCCTCAGCTGAGGAATACGATACAATTCCTCTCCCGCTGGCACACAGCATTTCTCCCTAACACATTTTATTCCGCGGCTTTTGGGGCTCTTTCCGTAGTTTTTGGGGCTCTTCCCAGGGTTTTTATCCCCTGAGGGCGGAGCGGGGCGGGCCGGTTGCTATGGCCGCGGTGCCCCTTAGCAACGGGCCGTGCGCACGCGCCGCGCGGGGCACGCCGGGAGCGGCGGGCCGGGGGCGGGCAGGTCCCGCAGCGATCCCGGTTCGAGCCCGAGCCCGGCCCGGTCCGGCCCGGCCCCGCCGCGATGAACGAGGCGGTGTCGCGGAAAACGCGGGAGACCCTGGGGCAGGTGATCCGGAAGCCACCGCTCACCGACGCGCTGCTGAGCAAGCCGCCCTTCCGCTACCTGCATGACCTGATCTCTGAGGTGGGTGAGGGGGTGTGGGACACCGCGGGACCCTCGGGGCTGCCCCGTCACCTCCCGGGCTGGGCGGCACTGCGGGGCGTGCCCGGAGCGCTGTGTAAATCACGGCGTGTTTGGGGCGCTGGGTGAGTTTGGGGGGTTTGGGGTGGGAAAGGCACGTTTTGCGGTAGGAAAGGGGGGTCACGCTGGCAGAGGCTGGGTTAGGTGGGGTTTTGGGAAGGAATTCCTCTCTGGGAGGGTGGGCAGGCCCTGGATCCCTGGAAGTGTCCCAGGCCAGGCTGGACACAGGGGCTGGGAGCAGGCTGGGGTAGTGAAACATCACAGAATCCCACAAACATTGAGGTTAGAAAAGCCCCCCGAGATGTCTGAGTTCAGCCTGTGCTCGATGCCCACCTTGTCACCAGCCCGGAGCACTGAGTGCCACATCCAGGTGTTCCTTGGGCACCTCCAGGGATGGGCACTCCACTCCAATGCCTCACCACCCTTTCCATGAAGAATACATTTCCTGCTGCCACAAAAGATTTACTGAACAGAGGCTTTAAATGTTCTTGACTTACCCAATTTCTTTTGGTTTTTAGGTGATCAGAGTGACAGGTTTTCTGAAAGGACTTTACACAGATTTTGAGTTGAAGTCAGATAATGTCAAGGTGGGCACAGGACTTCTTTATTTATTTAGCTTTCCGTGTTTTTTGCAACTTGCCACGAGGTTCTTTTGGTCTTTTCTGTGTTCAGCATCAAGGACCTCTTGTTATTTCTGTGAAGAAGTTGTAAAAGTTCCTGCCTGTGGGTTATATTATGCTTTCCATGGGGTGAACACCTATAGATTTGTGTGCAAATTTTTGGTTTTAAAGAGTCTTGTGGTCTCTCAAGAGAACCCATGGCTGTAAACATACATATATGTATGTATTTGTCTATGTACAAATACATACATATAGATATGGTATATAAGTATATACATTAAATATCCATGTTTAATATCCGTGATTATCCCTGATCCCAGGGCTCACCTGTCTAGGATATGCATTCCACAGTAGCTTTTGCAGTATAAAACTGGCTAATTACTGAAAGAGGAGATTAATATTATTACTGAAAACTCCTTTTCTTAAGTCCAAGGGTGACTTTACTCTCTGTTTGCTGCTTTCTCCTGATTTTTGGCTGAGCTGATGCCAAGTTCTCCAGCTCCCAGCCTGATTTGGGAGTTTTGGTTGCTGATTCCTGGCAAACAGAGTAATGTTTGTGTGTTGCCACTTAGGCAGCTGATCCCATGGTGTTTGTTTAATGTAGCAACTGAAGTGTGAGCTCTAGGAGCCTGACTTCTCATCCCTCCAGCCAGTTCTTGCACGTTTTAGTCACTGATTAACGCGTTTATTTCTCTGACTGCTCCTACTGCTGTCAGGATAACTAAAATTAAGTCATTTATAACTGAATTGTTGGTTTTTTTGATAGTGTCCCTGCTGACCCAAAAAGCAGATTTCCCAGCAGCTTCTGTGCAGGTCTTTGTTGCATCTACATGCTACTATCTCCCTGAGAATTTCTTTCACAAATTTCTTTCACAGCCTGTGAGTCTATATGGTTTTCCAGAGCTCAGGCAGAGGAGATCAAAATCCTGGAGTGTGGGGGGAAATGTCTCAACCTTGAGTTCCTCTTCTCAAAACTGGTCAGGAGAAAGACTTGGGTGCTTCCTTACTGTGATCTCTCAGAGTTGTAGATGATTAGGAGAATAATTTTTATCTGAGTAATCAATAGGAGAGAGCTGTAAGGAGGACTGAAATAATGAAGATTCCTTAATTGTGAGGACTTCTGTGAAATTTCACTTGGCTTTACTTTGTTTATTTGCTTTTTGTTTTTTTTTTAACTTCTGATCTTATGTCATCACTGGAAGGCATCATCTCTATTGAAGGGCAGTTGGGGCAGGTTGTTTGTAAAGTATAATTGTCAAACTAAAACAAACATGATACTTGTGGAGATAAAAGTTTCTCTTAATTGCTCTTTTACCAGGATAAGGATTCCAAGATCAACTTCCTTCAGAAGGCCATCGATGCTGTTGTGATGGTGACAGGAGAGCCACTGTCAGTGAAACCAGCACGAGTTGTGGCTGGACATGAGCCTGAGAAAACCAATGAGTTCCTGCAGGCAATTGGGAAGTGTTGCTTAAATAAGGTAGGACAGAATTATACAGATTTTATGCAGGGACAGGAGCAGAGGGAACGGCCTCAGGCTGGGCCAGGGCAGGCTCAGGGTGGACAGCAGCAGGAATTTCCCCATGGAAAGGGGGCTCAGGCCTTGGCAGGGGCTGCCCAGGGCGGTCAGGAGCCCCCATCCCTGGAGGTGCCCAAGGAACACTTGGACGTGGCACTCAGAGCTCTGGGCTGGGGACAAGGTGGGCATCGGGCACAGGCTGGACTGGATGGCCTTGGTGGTCTTGTCCCACCCAAATGATTCTGTGCCTTAATTACCCCTCTGCTGTCGTTAATTGCACAGTAGAAACATTTTGTCACCCCTTAATAACAATAACAGCAGATAGAGAGTTCATGATCTTTAGCAAGAGTTTGAGCCAGCTTCCCACACAAATGCATTCTGAATATTAAGGATTTTAATGTTCACTGTTGTTAACTTTATTTGTTTGTATTTTAATAACATTTATTAGATGTGAAGCACAAAATGAAGCTTCAGAACTTTTAAAATTTTAGATACAGACGCATTAGTTATACAACCAGTTTCTCACCTTTGGCTGTATCTCCTTTCAGTCAAATCTCTTCATTGTGGAATGAAAGTCATTTTTCCACTATGATTTTTATGATTATGATGCAGTAATGGAGAAATTTGATAACTGGTTAAAAACAACTGCAGGGGCTTTTTTTACACAGAATTATTGCATTCTTTCATGGAATTGTTATGTTTTTACACTGAATTGTTACATTCTTAAAATAATAATTACTGCATTAATTATTTAATGAAACAATTTACTCATTTCAGTGGTGTTTTTCTGTTCCTTGCAGCTGTCCAGTGATGCTGCTGTAAAAAGGGTCTTGGCTGGGGAAAAAGCTGATGCTAAAGGGAAACCTCCACCCTCTAAACCTCGAGATAAAGAGAGCAGAGAGCCCAAAGCAGAAGAACAGAAAAGCCATAGGGATAAAGAGGTAGCATTTCTGGGGGGTACTAGGGTACCATAATTTATTTGTTTGAGGTTTTTTCAGCATTTTTGTGTTTGTAGAGTCACTATGTGATTGAGTTGCCATGTATTGGAATTAATTTTTAGTGTTTGCTTTCTTTTTAGAGCAGGAGAGGCACTGAAATTAAAGACAGAAGCCCCAGCAGAGACAGAAAATCCAAAGGAGATTTGAAAGAGAGCAGAGAAAGAGAAAAGGAGAGGGATAAACAGAAGAATAATGAAGAGAGGCACAAAGAACATGAAAGAGATACCTCAAAGGAAGGAGAAAAACAAGAGAGGGAAAGAGGCAAAAGCAGAACAACCAAGCAAGGAAGAGAAACAGAAAAAACCAAAGGAAAAGGAGACCCAGAGCGAGGAGATGAGCTCGGGCATGATGAAGGACAGGAAAGAGAGAAAAGACATGAAGGAGGAAGAGAAAAGGACAGGCCGAAAGGAAGAGACAAAGATAAGGCCAGGGACAGAGAAGGAGAGAAAGACAGAGAGAGAGGAAGAGATCGGGACAGAGAAAAAGATGGGGAGCATTTCAGGGAGCATGGAAAGGAGAAAGCAGAGAAAAAGGTAATTGAAATGTTATTTTGGGGAAGAACTTTCACCACGCTGTGGTTTGGATTGTGTTTGTTCCAGTGGCCTCCTATGTTTGTATTCCTGCTCATTCAGCAGAAAGGGACCTTGTTCCAAACCCCTGCCATGGGCAGGGAGACCTTCCACTATCCCAAGGTGCTCCAAGCCCCAGTGTCCAACCTGGCCTTGGATACTGCCAGGGATCCAGGAGCAGCCACAGCTTCTCTGGGCACCCTGTGCCAGGGCCTGCCCACCCTCCCAGGGAACAATTCCTTCCCAATATCCCATCATCCCTGCCCTGTGGCAGTGGGAAGCCATTCCCTGTGTCCTGTCCCTCCATCCCTTATCCAAGTCCCTCTCCACCTTTCTTGTTGGCTCCCTTCAGGTGCTGGAGTGCCTTCTCAGAGTTGGAACTGAATAGTCTTTAAGGTCCCTTCCAATCCAAACGAGTCTAGGATTCCTGGGTGTTCTGAGGATTATAAGTCCTAAACTGCCCTGAGAGCCACCTCTTTATTGCCTTTCCTTTTGTTGTTCTTCTATTTCCACTTCCTCTAAATATTTCCTATTCTGCCTTCTATTCTGTTGGTAGAAATTCATGATTGATGGCACCAAAATGCTTCTCTTGAATCTAAACCAGTTCATTTCTTTCCAGCCCTCAGATTCTGAAGAATCCATGCTTAGAAAACCACAGAGGCCAAATAAAGACAGCAAGTGCCAGCCAGACACTGAGGTTAGTAGTGGAGGAGGTAGGAATATTCAAAGTGTTGCATTTTGATTTGGGAACCTGTTCAAAAACAATGTAGGGTTGAAAGGTGGGTAAATGGCAAGTTTTAGGCCTGGGAAATACATTAAATAGATGGGGCTTCCCTGGGTTTTTTGGTTGTTTATTTATTAAAAATTTCTCTGAGCTTGGACCAAAAAAAAAAGTCTACTCAATTTGTTTCATTTTATTTCTGTGTATTCATATTTTGGACACTTCTTAGGCTCACAGACTGGTTTGGGTTGGGAGGAACCTTAGAGCTCATCTCTTCCAACCCCCTGCCATGAGTTTTCTTTATTCCTCAGAAGCTTTCTTGGAAAGCTGATAAGGTTTTTGTATTTGTTTTTGAATTTTAGCAGAAGTTACTGTTTTGGAAAGAAAATGAGTCCAGTGTTGTTTCAGGGTCCATGGTTTGCAGGTGGAAAAGCAGCTCAGTGCCTCTGCACAGAAGCTGCTGCTTGTGTCACCACTGTGCCTCCATCTGCTGCTTCCTGATGACCTGAGGCAATTTGGGGAATTATGGATCCACGTGACCAAATGTTTAAAGAGGGAGACTTCAGTAGATGAACCTAAAGCATCACAGGCTGAGGAAAAGCCAGGCAGGATCCCAACTCTAGCAGGAGTCTCTGGGCCCACTGTCACTATTGTGTCTTCCCCGTGAGACGACAAATTTATGGCTCTTCCTTGACTCCAATCCAACCAAACTCTTTAAGTTATTGGCACTGGGAAGGAGAGCTTATAAAAGAGTTGGTTTTTTTTAGCCTCCAGCAAATATTCATGGCCAAGTCAAACTTCCTGCAAATTGGGTCTCTAATGGAAATTCTGAGCCTCTTCCCAAACTCTCATTGTGCTCTTGGGCATCAGAATAATGTAGTGGGGCAGTAAAGTTTCATTTCCCCTCCTAAGTGCTTTTGGGAGGGATTCCAAGGCTTTGGAATTATTACCTGAAATCCATGTGACATTCCTGCCTCTGCCTGCTTGTGTAACAGCAGAGGCTGCTCGTTTCTGAGATGATGAAAACACAAAGTTTAGAGCAGAGCATGGCAAATGCCATCATTTTAAAGCTGGGGAAGGGAGAGATGGCATGAAAAAGTGCCCAGTGAATTTTGGGAGCTGAGATAGCTGCACAAAGTGATTTAGAGGAAATGCCAGCAGGAAGTAAATTGGAAATTGCATCTCATCAACTAGGGTTGATCTTCTGGTCCTCCCAGGAGTTTCCCAGCCTTTACTTCCAGGGAATCACCCCAATTTAATCACTGTGGCTCCACTTGAGTCACATGGCAGGAAACAAATGCATTCAAAAGAAGGCAAACAGCTTTCTGTGCACGTGAAAGATTATGAATCGTATTTTGTGGTCTCTGCTGCAGAATTAATAAATCTTCAGCATGTCTCTTCAGCTTTTTATATGTATTTTTTCTATAGATAGTTACAGAATATATCTATTCACTGTAATAGAAGTGAAACAGATTGAGGCAGTACCCAGCAAGCCAGCCACTGGTTTTTTCCCTTCAGGATCAACCTCTTTACCTTTTAACTGCATTTACTTCAGAGAACAGATCATTTCAGATATTTTTTTTTTTTTTAGTATTCTACATGTACAGCAAAGCTGTCACTTGAAGTTTAGTCTCTGACTTTGCTTAAGGAGATGTTCTCTATTCATGCAAGTCTCAGTTTTTCCTGCTGCTAATTATTGATGCCAGCTTTCAAATCTACTTAAGGCTGACTCTTTTTTTGTAATTTAAATGTATTTTTCTGTTGCTAAAGAAACTTTTTGTGTTACCCAGTGTGCAGTAATCATCACATGAGTATCCATAATTTTCTGGAGCTAGAAGAAAGCAGGGATAAATAGGAATTAAGAGACATTTGGCTACCACATGGCAATCAGAAGCTGCCTCAAGGCTGACTCTTGCATCCCGCAGTTTGGGATCAGGGTTGAGTCGTGTTCTGTTCACTCTCAGTCCATCTCAGGGAAAAATCAGATTTAAAATGGCCTTTTGGACTTTCTAAATAATGAAGATCATTATTATTTAGACTTGACAAGAGGTGGGGAAGGTCACAGAGCATCTGGTGCTGGAAGTGGCTGCAGAACAGGTAAATCATTTCCCCCTGAAGCCAAACACCTTGGAAAAGGCTCTTCCATGTTTCCCATGGCAGCTGGAATTCTTGGCTAAAGCTTTCTGTAATATCCTGTCATTTCTGGCCACTTGCACAATGGGTTTGATTTTTGCCCTGCAAGCTCTGTTGCTCTGGAAGTGGTCACTTAAAGCAGCCTCTAAATCCTGCCTAATGAACTTCTGTTCCTCTTGGAACTTATTTAGGTTGTGTAATGAAACTGTGGAATTAAAAAAAAGGACAGCAGAGAGAATCATTCCATGGAAATCTGCAGGACGTGGCTCAAATATTTCTGTTCTGGAGCTGGGAATACCCCTCTCTCTTTGGTGTCACTCCATCAGAAATCTGTATTTTAAACTCCTTTAAAAACAGAGATTTTCCTCTCTCTTTGTGTTTGAGAAGTTTTAATTTGCAGAATCTAATACCAATAGAACATCATCTTGTGAGACCTTAGGTGATGAAAAGATAATTGATTGATATTTTCCTAATGAGTCTTATCAGCACAGCACTCAAACTGGCCTTAACAAGTGGAGATCTTTCCTTGTATGTGATTTTATTTATATAAATTTATACCTGCACGCTTGATGTTGTAGAGATGGAAAGACACCTCCTGGCACTATGGATTTAATTGGAAGAAAAGTGTGGAGGGTTGACATAATGAAAATGCTGTTCACAGACTTAATTCTTATTTATTATTAGAGAACCATCAGTAGAGCTGATCAATTAGAGGGGGAAATCACAGTGGCTTATTTTATAATGAGCTCTGAAACACCAGCAAACATTTTCTTCTGTCTTGAAGTGAAATTCAGCTCCTTTAAAGGTTAATAATGAGGACAAAGCAGCAGCCTGGAGGGTTTGCAGAAGGCTCTGGATCCGCTCCACGTGGAAACATAATTACTTAGGACTGGGAAGTGTGCACGCATCCATCAAGGATTCCACTGTAATGTGTTTTTCCAGGATGGTGTGAGATGAAGTGCAAGATTTCCCTTTAATGGCTCTGGTGGCTGTTTTTCAAAGTCTTGAAGGGGAATAAGCTCTTTTATCTCCTTTTGGAAAGCCCCCCAATCATAAATACTGTGGGCTTTCTGTTTTTGTGTGCTGCCATAATGAGTAAACGTCAGCTCTCACCCTCTACCTGCTGCCAGGCTGCACATGTGGCTCCACAAAAATTCTGTTTGTAGCCACATAAATAAATGACCAAATCCCCTCTTGCAGCAGCCTCAGCACCTATTGGCAGCTCCCTCCCCACCTGTGCTAATAATGACCTCACCCAGAGAGCTGCTGGGGCTGGAATGTGCCAGATGTGCTCCTGATGGGGTAAGAGCTTTCTTTTCCCTCCTTCCATAGTGTTGGGCTTGTAGAGGTTATTATGAAGAATTAAAATTAAGATGAACCACTTCAAGATTGGAATTCTGTCTGGTTTTCCTTAGAACATGCCAGAATTCTGTAAAGAGGAAAAACACTTCCTTCTGGTGGAAGGTTTCCCTGCCCAGGGCAGGGGGTGGAAGGGGATGAGCTTTAAGGTCCCTTCTACTGAAATCATTTTTTGATGGCATAAAAATGGCAAAATTTGTGATTCTCAGGTTATCAATATGGACATTGGAGGTCTTTTCCAACCTAAATGATGATCAGCAGGGCTGACAAAAAATCTTTGATGAAAACTGCAAAAAAAAAAGGCACATAATGAAGGAGATCCTGGGAGGTGCTAAACATATTTCAGGATTTGGGATATTAGGCAGGATTTTTATCCAAGGAAGTTGCCATTTAAGTAATAGACTGTGCAAGCCTGGTAGCAGACTGTTTAAATCCTTGCTTCTCTTTTGGAATGAACTCTAAAAGATTTTGCAGCAGGTTGAAGAGGAGCTGTGTATCTGATGCAGCTGAAACACAGAGGTGATTGTAGGAATCTTCCTCCTTTTTATAACCTTTTTATTCCACAAGGTTGGATACTCTTAGTTCCCATTTGGAAGTTGTTATTCCATCAAATAAGTTCATGTGAAAGAAAATAGCTGGCATTATCCAGGAAAAAGTATCCACAGGCTGTGAGGGAAATAAACTCAATGTAAACGTGTGGATCAATTCTTGGGTGAATATTTGCTCTGTATAATACTTAGAAAAGCAACACAAGGAAGTAAATTTTAGATATAATGATATAATATTTAGATCTACTGTTATATAAATTTCTGGGCTTTTGTTTTTTTGTTTTGGTTTGGTTTTTTTCCAGAATGAAACTCCTGCAAGGATATCAAAGCAGCCTTCAGCAAAAGCATCAAGGCATCGCTCCAAGCCTGGAGGAGAAGGTAACCACAGGGAGGATATTGTTATTTCTATCAAATATGCTGGAGGGTTATTGAGTAGCAATAGCAGAAATACTTAAATATCCCTGTTTATTATTGTCAGGGTTTGATTGCTACTCCCAGCCTGCATTTGTGAATCCAAGAGGCAATTTTCCTGCCTGGATTTGGGATGTAGGAAGCGAGATTCAGTTCAGTTTGCTCTCGTTCCCCCTGCACAGTTGCAGGTACAAATTCAGCCTGCTTTTGGTAATTCCTGTGTAATTACTCTCTAAATGAGCTTTTGGACTTGCTTGCAACTATTTCTGACATTTAACATTTGTTAAATGTTTACAGCAGAGCAAAGTGAAGGTTTGAGTCTTGAAATGGTTTTAATTTGGTTTAATAGACAGTTGGGCCAGGCTTTCCAAATAAATTATTTCTCTTTGGAGGTGCTTCCTTGCAATTATGTCACCAACTTTTGTAGTTCAGCCTTTAAATATTGTATTTACACACTGACTGGAATGTGGATTATCTTCAGAATATCCAAAATATTGCACATCAGGAAGAAAAGAATCTTAGCTTAGCACTGCCATCCCTTTGTGTTGGAAACTAAGAGGAAGAGCCTGGAGAAACTCCTGGATAAGGAACAAAAGTGGCTTGTACCCAAAGCTCAGAGAGCAGCAGTGGAGCTGCAATTTCTGTCTGCATTTCAGTGCCTTTCCCCCTCCTCTTATTTCAGTGATTGATCCTAATTTTCTTTCAGTGCTTTGTGCCCCTGGTATTTTAATCCTAAGGAAGTCACTGTACATAAATCACTTTAATGTCTCTGTTCAGGAGATTCAGTGACACCTGTGAATTGATGCCTGTTAAAAACAGCCAGTTCTGGTTAAAAATTGGTGCTGTTTAGACTAATGTAAATCTTCATGCACTTAATTTTCCAATCTCATCATTATTAATTTATTTAAAGAGTTCATGTGTTGCTGGGTATCTTCCTAAGCTCCCACTTTTCTTTTTTTGGATTTTGGTTTAGGTTTCCATGTGTCTGAGGCAAAATACTGGAGTTTTATCAGTCCTGCTTTCAGGAAAATGAATAGCCCTGTTTGGGCACCTTAAATACCCTGGAAAATCCCTGTCACTTGAGATCTGAATGTGTGTTAATTTAGGAGCCTCATTCAAGTTGGTGCTAGAAAATTGAAATTTTTATGTCACATCTCCTATGCTGTGAAGTCTGAGTAATTTGGCAGCTGAAAAACCCCTGTCTGGATTCCATTAAAACTGCAGCCTTATTTTACTACTTAGTGATCCTTGGCTGATCATATAACTTCTTTTATTTCCCAAAATTTCAGTACCTGTTTTATATAGCACTAAACTGGAGTGACCAGACACGCCCCCTTTATGGGACTGTCCCTTTAAAACCAGAATCCAGTTTTCCTGATAAGTTTAAGCACTCAGATTTCAGTTTATCAGAGCCAGGAATATTTTGGGGCGTTTCCCCTCTTTTTTTTCTGACACAGTGGGCTTGCCATAGGTGAATAATCCAGAGGGTAGGAAAACTTTCTGGAGCTGTGCTGATGCATGTTGCACACCAGTGATGGTGATCAGAGCTTTCTATTTTATCTTATATTAATTGGAAATAAATCAATGTACAACAGGGAGGAATGTCTCTTCTCTGTGGGCAGATAAATTATAGAGGTTTATACTGAATATTTCAACTTTCAGGAGTTCAGTCAGCACTCATTTAAAAAGTCTTTGTGCACCTTGAATGTGATTTATTGACACTGAAGAGGGTTTATTAAACTAGGGTAACCCTTAAAGAAGTCATAGCAGGTATTTAGCATGGCTTTTTATTTTGAATTTTTATTGGCTCTTGGGTTTCATTTGACTATAAACTGGTTAGTTACAGGAGCTGTGGACGCGAGGAGTGTGGCAGATGGGATTTCAGAGGATGGTGCTGCTGAGCTGCAGGAGAAAAATGAACCAGGCCTTGCAGAAAAACAGAAGGGTAGGGAAAGTTAAAGTGTGACTGCCATGGAAAACCCAGCTGGAGTGTTTGGGTCAAATCCATGCAGCTAAATGATGTAAGGAGGGTGATTTACACTTAATGCAACTGCTGCTGTGAGTTTTAATCACATCTGATTCATATTCTGCCTTGAAAAATGTCCATCCTCTGATAAAGCAATTACTTTTGTTTTCTTTTTCCTGTTCTTCTGTTTTCCAAGAGGCAAATGCTGCACCTGAATCCCTTGGTGACTTGTTCTCTGTAAGAAGGGAGTCTTTGCACGTTGCCTTTTTGTGCAACTATGTGGGAGTCTCAGCGTTTGCCTTTTACAGGATTCCAGAGGAAAATTCCATTCCTGCATTCTTACTCCTCCATTTCCCCTCCAAACTGGATATAGCTCCCAAGACATGGATGTGTATCCAGCTACAACTCACATGGAGCCATGGAAGCAAAGTGCAGGAGGAGGAGCTGAAATTGCAGCAAAAAGCTGCATTTTTGTTCTCTCCAGTTGCAGATGCTTGAGCTGGTTGGGAGGATGGATCCCATGGATGTGGGAGGTGTTCCCAGCCCACCTTTGGCCTCCAGGGCATCGTGGCTGTGGCAGTCTAATGAAATATGGATGGATGGCCACGACATTTGTGTGACCATCCCCAGCTGGGAGAACTTCCATGTGAATTCCCTTTCATCTCTTGGAGCTGTCTTGTCCTTTGGAATGCAGCTGGGGTGGAAAGTAGATTTGTGTTATAATTGGGATGGATGTAAGGGGAGTACCCCCAGGTTCATTATGGATTTGGATTGGATCTCCTAGTGGTGTAGGAACCAAATATTCAGGATCAGAAGAATAATGAAGGTTGGAAAAGATCTCCAAAATCAAGTCCAACCTTTACCATCAAGCTCAACCTTTATTTTATTGGCTGATCTTGTTTTTCAGCTTTATTCATCAGGGCACTAGAAACCCCTCATTTTTTAGGTTCAGGACCTTTAAGACCCAAATCCAAGCCATTCTGTGAGGCCAGAATTATAAAACATTGTTTATTAGCTGAAATAAACTGATTTTCCTGGATCTCTTAGAGCATTATTTCTGTGTGCTTCAGTTATATTTTGTTGCAGATCAACAAGGCTCTGTGTCCCAATTTTCCTGGCCCTGGGAGTAGTTTCCAGGTTCTGGATGTAATTCCTGTTGTATGCTTCATGCCTAACTTGATCAGATTGCAGAGTAAATAGAACTTTTCTGAAAAATCAGTCTGTTTGTTATTTACAGATTAATTTGCCAGAGACTCAGTAACATTCCAGTGACGAAAGACCAGCATCAAACATAGTTGAAAACTTTTAACATAAAAAAAGTACTTTTTAGTAAATCAAGCTCTTCTCTAATGTTTTTTTGCCCTTTTTGTGATGTATTATAGAATTTTTAAACATAATTGGGCTGAGTTTAGATGTTTTGAGTGGACTTTACTCAAGGAGTAGTATTCAACCAAGAATCCCAGTAGGGGAAGATAAGAGGTTAAGGGAAACAAAAGCATTAAGTGAGATGATGTCATTTTCATAGAGGGGGAAATTTCACAATATTAAGAAACTTATAAAAATAAAGAAATTTAACTTTTTCTCAGTGCAGTGCTAAGATTCCAAGTACTGTCATAAAAAAATGAGGTTTTCTAGTCCAGCAAAGCCCCAGTTTTATGTTGTTTTGTTTAACAGAAAGAGAAGGGGAGAATGCAGCTCCTGAAAAGCCTGAAAATGGGGAAGCACCTCCTGATGTCCCACCTCGGCCTGCCCAAAGGTCTGTTTCCATCCTTTCTTCCCTTCTCAATCCAAAAACTGCTCCCATGGAATGACAGTAAAATTTCTGAGGAGAACATTCCATTTCCTCTGTGCATTCCATAAGGATGGTGTCATGGATAAGATGAACTTGCTTTTTCATTTGAATGTTTGAAATTTTTTTTGCTCAGCAAAGGCTTGTGTTGCTGTCACTTGTGAAAATGATTTCCCCCCATTCCTGCTGTTCTTCCAGACGGATTCCCCGTCCTGGCAGCGCGAGGCCGGCACCTCCGCGGGTGAAACACCAGGAGAGCACCGAGCTCTTAATCCCAGAAAGGTGAGGGATGAGGGAGATGCAGAGGGGGTGTTCTTGGAGCACACCCTTCCCAGCTCCTCTGGCATCACCAGTTTGGGATGGTCACCTCATGGTGGGGACATGTGGAGTTCCCATCTCTGGAGTGTCTAAGGAAGACCTGGATGTGGCATTCAGTGCTCTGGGTGGGGATTGCTCATAGGTTGGACTTGGAGAGCTTTTCCAGCCTCAGTGATTCTTGATTCTGTGATCTTTTGATGGCTTTTAGTTGAATTTAGTTTATTCTGGATAGATCTCAGTATTTCCATTCATTCCCCTGTTCCTTGTGTCCCTGGCAGGAGCAGCAGCGCTAAAACGGCCCCAAATGTGCTCAGGGAGCAGCAGGTTTCTGATGAGGAGGACGAACAGTTCGTGGTGGAGGCAGCAGTGCCCCTGCCAGAGATGCCAAAGGTCTGTTCCTATTGCAGCTGACTGAACCTTTTTCCATATTTTGTTTGGAATGTCCAGCCTGGAGAGGAGAAGGCTCCAGGGAGAGCTCAGCGCCCCTTGCAGGGCCTAAAGGGGCTCCAGGAGAGCTGGAGAGGGACCGGGGACAAGGGATGGAGGGACAGGACACAGGGAATGGTTTCCCACTGCCACAAGGCAGGGATAGATGGGATTTTGGGAAGGAATTCCTGGCTGGGAGGATGAGGAGGGACTGGGCTGGAATTCCCAGAGAAGCTGTGGCTGCCCCTGGATCCTTGGGAGTGTCCAAGGCCAGGTTGGACAGGGCTTGGTGGAACTGGGGTAGTGCAAGGTGTCCCTGCCTGTGGCAGGGGGTGGAATGGGATGAGCTTTAAGGTCCCTTCCCACCCAAACCATTCCATGATTCCCTGACTTGTTGAAATATCTTCCAGCTGAATATTTTTGAATAGTTCCATATCACAGCAATGCCAAATTTTTGCAACTAAAGCTCTCTTCCTGCATGTGTAGGAGCCAGAAGTGGAGCTTGTTGAGGATCAAAAGCATGGTACGTTTGCTTTTATGTATATTTATACAGATCTAGAATCAACCCCTGGGTTTAAACCAAATGCTGAACACTTAAAGTGCTGAACAGAGCAGTAAAATCCCTCCTGAGGGAAGGAGTTTGCAACATTTGCAGGAAAACTAACTTATTTACCCGGGCTTGTTTTCCTGTGCAGCTGGATTTACAGCTGTGTTAAGGACACATTTTCTATGCATCCTCAATGTCAGCAGGATTTAAAATTCTGCATAAAACTCATAAATTAACGTTTCTTCAAGTGTCAGGTACAGCTTGTCAGCTCTGAGATACGAGGTTGGATTTAAAGACAAGTTCTAGAAAAGCTTGAGAGAAAAAAGGTCAAATAACAAATACCTTGTGTGTCAGTGTTTAAAATACAAAATGAAATGCTGTTTATGTTGCTCTAAAAATTGTCTGCATTAAAAAAACAAAACAGTTGGGTTTTATTTTATTGTCTGAATATTGAAAACTGTTTTATGTCCATCAATGCTTAGAAAAATCCTGGTTTTTCAACAGGTGGGCTGGTGAAAAGAATCCTAGAAACAAAGAAGGATTATGAGGCATCACAGAAATCATCACAGACCACAGACAGGGTGAGGTGGCAATGGCCTTCAAAGAACTGGGAGATAAGATGTTGCAATTGTGACCTTTCTCTTTGCTTTAAGTGTGCTTTATTCCATCTCTGATCAAGTTTTTCTCTGTCATGTCTTGTCTTGCTTATATGATTTTTTTCCACAGCTGAGAAGGGGAGGACAGGTTTTGTTTTTGTTGGGTTTTGTTGTTTTGGGGTTTTTTTGTTGTTTTGATCACTTAGAAAGTGTGTGGGAAGGATCTAGCAGTGATCACAAACCAGAAGCAAAAGATTGATCCCCTCATATTTGAGTGTTTTCCTGTTGCAACAGAGAGCTCTGGCTTTGTGTGCCTTGCAGAGTTCCTGGTATGAGAGGGAGCAAAGGCAGAACACTGAGGATAGACTCTTCTGATCCTTTGGCTCCATGGAAAGTTTCTAAATCCATTTTGATGTGCTGGGGAGAGGCACTGAGGCACTGCAGTGATGAAAGTCTCATAAAATTAGACAAGTATGTGATGTTTTGGGGAGGTGAATGCATTTCATGAGCTCTTGTATCTTCCAATCACATTTATTTGAATCTTAATTCAGTATCTTAGGGTTTTCCTACATGTATACTTTTCAGGAATGGTCTGTAGTGTTTGAGACCAGCTGTTCACAGAGCTCTGTGAAATCAGTGGTGACTCTTAAACACTCTTGAAGCAGACTCCTCTCTGCCTCTTTTGGTTTTCCTTTCTTTCCAGCACATTGAGAAAGTTGGGATGGCAGATCTGACTCTTGGGGGAGTATCCTCCTTTCTGGTGTTTGGGATTGCCTGAGATCCAGGCCTGGGAGAAAATTCCTTTCATGTATTGCAAGGGCTGTGGTTGATGAGCCCAGGTAGGGTTAGGTGGGATATTGGGAATTAGGAATTGTTCCCTGTCAGGGTGGTGAGGCCCTGGCACAGGATGCCCAGAGCAGCTGTGGCTGCCCCTGGATCCCTGGCAGTGTCCCAGGCCAGGCTGGACACTGGGGCTGGAGCAGCCTGGGACAGTGGGAGGTGTCCCTGCCCATGGTAGGGGGTGGAACTGGATGGACTTAAAGGTCCCTTCCAGCCCAAACTCCTCTGGGATAATTCTATAACTGAAGAAACTGAATCCTTCTAAAAAGAGGAAAACACCTTTAGTCTGCTGCCCATAATCTGGTAGGAGTGGTTTTAGCTTTACCCAAGTTGCTGAATTGCATCCATTTGTTGGAAATGTGCTTCTTGTGGCGTCTGTGGTCTCTGAAACACCTCTGGCTGCTTGGCATGAGTTTATCCAATAGGAAGATGTGCCTGCTTGCTGAAATTCTGCCTTTAGGGAATTGTTTGGAGACAAAGAAGGGTTCCAGGTTGATTCTGTATTTCTGCAGCAGCTCCAAAGCTCATTCCTGAGCTGGCACTTGAGCCTCAGCCATGCAGCTGTCCCTGTTCCCAGGTTTATAACTAGATGGTGCTGTTGGATCATCAGTTCCCAGCTCAGTTTGGGAAGAGCATTAGGAATTCATTAATGCTGTCTCTCAGCACTCCCTCACTGTGGGCTGCCCTGTTTGGTGGCATGTCCTGTCCAGCACTGGGCATGCAACAGGATAATGGGGGAGGATTTACACAATCACATGGATTTCAAGCTCAGGAAGCTTCCTCTGATGTCTGTGCTAAACTTTCTGGTTGGCTTTTTTTTCCACTGAGAGTAACAAACTAAAACAGTCCCTTTTTAACCCCTTAAATGTTTTTAAATGGCCAATTGTGACCCTCTACAATCACTGTTGAGTCCCCTCGCTGGTTTTCAGCCCCTGAAACATTCATTCAGCACTTGTTTGGCTTTTGTTGCATTTTTGAAGCCCTGCTCTGCGTTAGCAGTGACGAGAATAGACAACTAATTCTGGAAAAAAACCTGCTGACTTTGTAGTCCATCCCATGGAAACCTGCCCAAGCTCCTGGAATGCCATGGGATCGCCTGGCCAAGCAACTGCTTGCTACTGCAGGAGGTTCCTCTGCTGCTCCTCTTTTCAGAGTATGGTGTGGAAGTGGTTGGGAGCCAGAGGGGAGTCTAGTTCTCCTGAAATTGTGATCCACAGAGAAGTGTGGTTTTCCTGGAATTGTGATCCAGGCAGGATTCTAGTTCTCCCGAAATTGTGATCCAGGGAGAAGTGTGGTTTTCCTAAAATTGTGATCCAGGCAGGAGTCTAGATCTGAAATTGTGATCCAGAGGGAAGTATGATTTTCCTGGAATCCTCATCCAGAAAGGAGTGTCATTTTCCTGAAATTGTGATCCAGAGAGGAGTCTAGTTCTGAAATTGTTATCCTGACAGGAGTGTGGTTTTCCTGAAATTGTGATCCAGAGAGACATGTAGTTTTCCTGACAGCAGAGCTGAATGGAAAAGATGATTAAAAATGCTTAGAGTGTGTGACAGGCACTTGACAGTTCAGAAAACAAGAGCTGGAGACATGACTGAATCCTGGGAAATTATTTTAGAGAATGGAGTTGCTGTGAGAGTAAAAGTAAAAACAAAAACAAAAAGCCCCCCAAATTTCCAACATGGCCTTGCCTCTGGGAATGTTTCTCTATCTATTTAATTTGTTTTCCATCAGACTCTCCAGGGGAAGTATCTTCTGCATCAGGATGCAACTGTATTCCAAACTGTGTTGTGCATCACAGAGTAAAAATAAAGGTACTGCCATATTTTTGGAGTAAGGTATCCAAAATTCCAGGGAATACTTGAAAGAAAACTTGCTTTGGGAAATTCATCTTCTCTCTATCTGTCACTAGAATGTTCATCTTCCCTCATTTTATTAAACTATTCAATAGATCCAAAAGAAATGAAATATTTTCCCACTTCTATTCATTAGTCTTTAAAGCTTTGATCTTTTGCCAGTTGGGAAAATGAAGAGGGAAAAAATAGCAGGCTGAGTGCTGGAACTTTTGGTTAATACATTATTAACTCCAGTATTCAGCAAAAAGATGATCAATGGATCCACCTGATTTATTGGAGAGTAATCAACCAGAAATGAGGTGAAGTTGGTGGATTAATGCTTAATCCAAATGTAACACTGGTGCCCTCTCAGGGATGTTTCACACCTTCCAGGTGCTGATGCCTGGGGAACATTTATTTATGTTAAAAACATTCCTCCAAAACCCTTTCTGTGCTGTGTTTCCCAAACATGCATTTGCTTTTTAAAGAGTTTTAATAAGGGAGAAGAAGGGAGAAGGAAAGAAAACTGTGACTTTCATCATCTAGGGACTTTCATCATCTGGGACTTTCAACATCTTTTGCATGTGCAGAAACTTAAAATAATATACACAATTTTGAGGTCAAACAAAGGGGTCATTCTGAAAATACACAAGATTTTTGCTGCCTTGATTAGCTGTGTTCAGCCTAACAAATTCCTAAAAAAACTTCCTAAATGTATTTGTTTAGAATCTAAGCCTCTAATGTCAACCAGAGAAAGAAACAGATGTTCCATTTTATATTCCACTTCATTTATTTGATGTGTGGAAAAATGTAGGCAGGTTATTAAATAGCTGAAGCAAGTGGGATAACAGAATTCCCATCTTTGCACTACCAAAAGGGCTTCAGAAAAGCAGCAGCTTAGAGGCTTCTGGGAGGAACAAGTGGTATTGAATAGCTCAGCACCTGGGCAATATTAACTTCAATTACCAGTGTGGTACATTATGCACTTCAGAGCTTGGGACAGATCTAATCAGTGCTGATTCTGTTGGTTTGAAGGGCTGCAGGTCACTGATTTTTACATTAATCCATCAGCTGCACGTCTGGGTGTGCCCTCCAGTCCGTGCAGTGAATGTGCTGTGTTCAGCAGCTGGAGTCAGAAATCCCAGCATTCAGGTATTTGGAGGAGGCTCACGGTTCCCACCACAGCATCCTGCCAGCTTGGTGTGTCCTCAGGAATACTGACAGGGAAATGGAGGAGGAGTTACCCATGAAAGGATTTTCACCTCTGAGACATCTCTGGTGGTGGTGATGTGATGCTAATTCAGTGAGAAATCTCTGGTGCAATCACGCAGTTCCTCAAAAATAGGATTTTAACCCAGCAGCTGAGCAGCACAGGAGCTCAAATGGAGGGAGTGTGTGCTCCAGGGAACAAAAGTGTGGCCCCCAAGCAGTCATGCTACAAGCTGTGAACACAGGAACAGGGCTCTGGCCACTCTTGGGGTAATCCTGGTGTTAGGGCTCCTTTGTGCCCCAAACCACGGAATTCCTGTCCTGTGGCTGCACTATAAATCCAAGTGAGACAGCAGATGGATCTGTGGACACAAAGGATGTGTAAAAGTGGTGAGGCAGCTGTGGTTGCCCCCAGGAGAGGGTGCAGTGTGTAAAGGATACAGCACAGAGCCTGTCACATCTTTCAAGGTGCTGGGGCACAGCCTGGGAGGAGAGAAGTTGTTTAATACAAGGAGCAGGTTTATTCCAAGTCCTTTTTCACCAGGAAAGGGTGCTCTTTCAGGAAGAAAAGGTTCAGGACACAAGGAGTGTGAGGAGAGTGGGAAGGCTGGGCAGAACTGGCACCAGTGTGGCATTGTGGGTGAATTAATGTGCTCTGCTGTCACTAATTTCAGCGGGAATCATCTCCTGGCTTGTCTCCTCTGGCTCAGGATTCACAGGGCTGGAGCCCCTCTGCTCTGGAGCCAGGCTGGGAGAGCTGGGGGGGCTCACCTGGAGAGGAGAAGGCTCCAGGGAGAGCTCAGAGCCTCTTGCAGGGCCTAAAGGGGCTCCAGGAGAGCTGGAGAGGGACTGGGGACAAGGGATGGAGGGACAGGACACAGGGAATGGCTTCCCACTGCCAGAGGGCAGGGATGGATGGGATATTGGGCAGGAATTGTTCCCTGTGAGAGTGGGCAGGCCCTGGCACAGGGTGCCCAGAGCAGCTGTGGCTGCCCCTGGATTCCTGGAAGTGTCCAAGGCCAGGTTGGGCACTGGGGCTTGGAGCAGCCTGGGACAGTGGAAGGTGTCCCTGCCATGGTAGGGGGTAGAATGGGATGGGCTCTGAGGTCCCTTCCAAGTCAGATTATTGCATGATTCCATAATTTTGCTTTGTGTGCTGAATATTGCCCCCAGTACAGGAGATTTTGGGAACTGACTTCTCCCCAGGAAAGCAGGGTGGGTGTGTGGGCTGGAGTGGCTGTTTATCAACAGGTGAAAAGTCCAGCTCTTCTTGGAAGGATAGAGTATGAACTTCAGCTACTGTGGAAAACCACCACCCTCAAAAAAAAAAAAAAAAAAAAGA
>VWZV01011494.1:46187-110161 GCA_013397155.1 Irena cyanogastra
AAAAAAAGAGAAAGGAGGTGGAAAAAGCTCTCTTGAAAGAGCCATTCTTTTATTTTTTTGTGGAGCCTTCCAGCTCAGGAGCAGGTCAGACTGACTCTGGGAAATGCAGTGATAAAGAACATTGTGTCTCCAAGTCCTTGGCCTGTGCCTGAACCCCATACCTGGCATCAGTAGAAAAAGCATCCTGTTCATTTCAAATGCTTTAACATTTACTGTTTCCCCCCTGGTTCTGTGAAAGAGTTTCTTATGGGGATCCCTGGTGGATAGTTACAATCTACTTAAAACACAGACTCTGTAAAAACCAGGAAAAGAAAATACCCTTTATGATCAAAAAATATATTTTATACAATAAAAAAGCTCCCCACCTTGTTGGTTTTGCACTGGATATATCCCAGTTACTTGTCCAAAATGAATTTTCTGCCCTGTCCTGTAGAAAGAGGTGGAGGGAACTGGTGGAGTTCAATAAAATTGTGATTACTTGGGTCTGTTTTCCTAGTGGGACATAATAATAGTGTTAAAAGGGGCTGTAGAAACTATTGAAATGCTTGATGGATGCTTGTACTAATTTGATTGGTCTTTAAAAACCTGTTAATTAAAAAAAAAAGGAACAAAGGGGAAGGTATATAAAAGTAAGCAAATGCTGTTTCTTGAAATTCTGGTGGTTTCTGGAGCCTTGTTGATAATTTCCACCTTCTTGATTAAAAACGAAAATTACTGTTTTCAGATTTCTCAGGTCCCTGCACCCGAGTCCACCTTGTGTTCTGCTCACATTGAGGTAATGGGAAAAGCAGCCCTTTTTCCAGGAATCCAAAGTAAACATTTATCTTGGTGCCTTATGAAAAACAAGAAGGAAAGGGAACGTGTTGGGCCTAGAGAAGTGATCCAGCCTTTTACACAGGGATAATTTATTGATTCTGAGGCTGTTGTGAAAGGAGAGTTGGTTGAGGTGTAGGGCCTAATGAAAAAGCCTGGAACAATTCGGATTCTGGCATTTTTCTCCCGGCTGAAAATCTCCTGTTACGTGTTTGTGCAGAGTGAGCAAAGGTGGCACTCGGGGCTCCTACCGCCCACGTCGCCGGCTGTAGGAAACCATCTGCCACAATTCCAGAGACTTTAACCCATAGCTGGAGCTGTGGAGCTGGGAACAGGCTGTAATGGATTTCTCTCCCCTTAATTATTTACAATCAGCGTGAGTTGGCAAAGCTTGAGAGGGTCACAGTGATAATTCTGAGCCTCGAGCTGCAGGATGTGGAATCATGGCTGTCCCGTCCCTGGAATGTCCGAGGCCAGCTTGGATGGGCTTGGAACAACCTGGAGTAGTGGAAGGTGCCCCTGCCCATGGTGTGGCTTGGAACTGGATGGGCTTTCAGGTTCCTTCCCACCCAAACCACTCTGGGATTCTGGGATCATTAGCATAGATGTTAATGAGACAAAGAAAGAATGGATGGTGATTTTTCACAGGTTGAGTTCCTGTGCCTTCTGGTTGAGAAATCTTGCTTGGGAGGAAATTTTTCTTGGATTTTTCTTGAAACTTGGGAGTTCTTACACCACTTCAATATCATATGGGTTTCAAACACACTTATGAATTTTTAATTTTTTTTTGTTTTATTTTCAAACAAGCCTATTGATGAACCTGTATGAATAGTATTTACTAGATTTTTATTTCAAATAGTATTTAATAGATTTTTTAGTGGTGATATGTTTCAGTTCTTGCAATGCCAATTGGCCTCAATGATCCTAAAGGTCTTCTTCAGCCATGACAATCAGTAATTCCATGACTGACTTTGGATGGGATAATATTTTCTCCTTTTAATATCACTTTCGAAGTATTCAATTGCACAAAGAACATGCTGGAGTTACAGGGACACTAGAATTAATTTTCAGTATTTATTAATACACTTTAAGAAACTGATTCATGAAAAATATTCCATTTTTTTTTGTTTCACTTCAGCTTTTCAAGAAGCTGTGTATTTTAGCCTGGAATATTTCAATTTGTGAGCTGGACCTGTGTTTACAGACCTGTATATAGATATATTCTGTATCTAAAGCATACAATTCTGGTTTGCTTCTTTACTGAATTGTGGGATTTTAATTTCTATTTTATTTTTTATTTTGATCCTATACTTCCCTGTGGAGGGAAGTGTGGCTGCTTGGTCTGTCTAGGTATCAGAGCAGTCATGCCAGCATTACAAGGATGAGAAATAGAATCACAGAATCATTTGGGTTGGACAAGACCTCCAAGGCCATCCAGTCCAAGCTGTGCCCGATGCCCACCTTGTCCCCAGCCCAGAGCTCTGAGTGCCACGTCCAAGTGTTCCTTGGGCACCTCCAGGGATGGGGGCTCCTGACCGCCCTGGGCAGCCCCTGCCAAGGCCTGAGCCCCCTTTCCATGGGGAAATTCCTGCTGCTGTCCACCCTGAGCCTGCCCTGGCCCAGCCTGAGGCCGTTCCCTCTGCTCCTGTCCCTGTTCCCTGGGAGCACAGCCCGACCCCCCGGCTGTCCCCTCCTGGCAGGAGCTGTGCAGAGCCACAAGGGCCCCCCTGAGCTCCTTTTCTCCAGGCTCAGCCCCTTCCCAGCTCCCTCAGGGATTCTCCAGCCCCTTCCCAGCTCCCTCAGGAATTCTCCAGCCCCTTCCCAGCTCCGTTGCCTGCCCTGGACACGCTCCAGCCCCTCAGTGTCCCTGTGGCCGGAGGGCCCAGGGCTGGCACAGCCCTGGAGGGGCCTCAGCAGGGCCGGGCCTGCCCTGGGGCTGTCACTCCATGGCCGGCACAGCCCGGGGGCCATCGGCCTCCTGGGCTCGGGTTCAGCCCTGTCACCGACACCGCCGGGGCCTTTTCCAGCTTCCCAGCTGCTCTTCCCTGAGCCTGCCGTGTTCCATGGGCTTGTCGTGACCCAAGGGCAGGGCCTGGCCCTTGGCCTTGCTGACCCTCGGCCCGTGGATCCCTCTGCACATCCCCCAACTCTGTGTCTGCAACTTCCATGCCCTCATCCAGATCCCTGATAAAGGTAAGAGTATTAAACAGGACTGGGCCCTGGGGAACCCCACTGGTAACCAGTCCAGTTGGACATGGCCTCATTCCCCACCCCTGTCTGGGCCAGGCCATCAGCCAGTTTTTATCCCTTGAAGAGTGCATTTATCCAAACCATGCACTTCCAGCTTTTCCAGCAGAATGCCTTGGGAAATATTCCAAAACTTGGCATTTGGAAAATAGAAATGAAGCAGGTTTTCTCACACTAACCCTCAGATAATGGACTAGCTGAGTCTTCTCCTTTCTGAGAGAGCTGGATGTGAAATAAATTCCTTATTTCTTGGCTGAGCCTTTGGATAATGGATGGCCAGGAGGAGAGTGCTGAGGGTTTGGAGCACTTAGGAGAGGAAAAACAAGGGAATGGGATGTCTTCCTGGGAAGCTGCTGGATCTGATACAACTCTGCTGATGGACTGGAGGTGCTTGTCTGCACAGTTCACTTGCCAGCCCCTCATGGAAAATGCAATGCTGTGGATTGAGCCTTCCTTCCCTCTGGCTTTGGTGGAGCACAGAGTAAGAAAAGGAGTAGGAAAAGAATCAGGATAGAGAGAGAAGGGTTTGAAATGCTGTGAGATCACAGCTCTTCCATGCTAAAGGACAGCAAACACATGGATGGCTCCAGAAAAGCCCTGAATCCTGTGGTTGGTGTGGTGTGGTGTAATGGAACACCTGCTGCTGCGAGGGAGGCACGGCCTGAACAGGAGGGAATGTGGGGCCGTGTTGTTTTTAACAGCTCAGCCAGCTCTGGTGAAGTGGCTCTGGCAGAGAAGGGCACAGCTTCAGCAGTGTTTGTCACCTCAGCCCAGCCCCTAATAAACCATGCAAACATGAACTCCCAGTAAAGTCAGAAACGCGGCGTTTCCTGCGCCGCGTGTGTGGCAGAGCACGGGCAGCAGCCCCAAGCGAGGCTCAGCCTTCGGATCTTCAGCAGAGCGTTTTCCTCAAACACATCTCTGCGAGTCCTCCAGCCAGCCCAGGGCTGCTGAAGTGTGCTTGGCAGGAGGCCCTGCAGCCTCCAAAAAGCCAGCTGAGCAAACAGCCCCAGCTTGCACAGGAAGCCAGGCAGTTGGGAGGAGGGCAGGAGGGGACAGCGGGATGGGTTCCCTGTCCCAGCACTGCCACCTCTGTGTTTAGCAGGAATCGTGCCTAGGAATTGGCTCACCCTCTGGTTGGGGTGGCAGGGAAAGGCTTTTCTAGTTGTTTGGCATATAATAAACAAACAGAATTACTTTAAATAAACTCTACTTCAAGCTCTGTGTGTCTGGGTTTGGGAATTTGACCTGCAGGAGTGCTGGAAAAAAAGAAAAACGAGGTTGTTTTTTCTTCATGGGGGAGAAAATCCCAGTGGGCTTTTCCTTAATGACTTTGCTGGAATAAGATTATTCCAGTGTATTAGCAGTGTGGCATCACTCTGCTCTTTTTACAGCATCCTTTTGCTCCTGCTGGTTTTGCCACTGGAGCAAACTCTGAATTTGACTTGCAGTGAGCTGAGAGGCCTCAGGAGCTGCACCACAGAGACTCTGCTGGCTGCACATGAGGGAAGTAGCACAAGCCCAAATTCCTTTGGAGTGGTGGGGTTTATGGAGGCCACACCTGCAGCCTGTATGGTTTTACAGCCATGAACAGGAGTGCAAGGCAGGGAGTAACCATGGCTGGTTTAGCTCTGAAGTACTGTTGTTAGGAGCAGCATTAGGAGCTGGAAATCCAGATATGGACAGTGGAGGGAGAGAAGCATCTTGAAGTTCTTCTGTTGCAGAAGAACTCAGAGGAGGCTGTGCCCTGGATCTCCCAGACAGCAGAACTTCATGCTGCTTTCAAAGATTGCCCAGAAAGGTGTGGCTACCCCATCCCTGAAAGTGTCCCAGGAGAGGCTGGACAGGGCTTGGAGCAAACTGGGATAGTGGAAGGTGTCTCTGTCCATGGCAGTGGGTGGGATGGGATGAGCTCTAAGATTCCTCCAACCCAAACCATTCTGTGATTCCATTATTCTTCTCTTCCATTTCAAACTGTCATAAACAGTTCTCCAGCTCCTTCCCTGTTTGCAGTCTCCAAACATCCTTCATTAAGAGTGCAGCAACAGTTTTCCCTAATTCTGATGCTTTCCCTGTTTGTCCCTTGTTAGGAGAAGCCAATTGTCTCGGAAGCATCCAGGAAGAGGGAGAGAGACTTGGTAGCCAAAGAAATCGAGAAGTTCCAGATGTCCATTCAGACTGTGTGCCAACATGTCTTCAGGCTGGCCAGGATGGTGGATTACATCCAGGAGGACATGGATGCCATGAGGAACGAGCTGCAGATGTGGCGCCAGGAGAACAGGGAGCACGCGGAGGCTTTGCAGAGGGAGCAGAGGTGAGTGTGGCCAGGGGCAGCTGGGCTTGTCTCTTGAGACTGATTTTAAAACTTACCAACAACGTAAATACCAAACCCAGAGCAGGAGTGGATTCCTAAATCCCAGCCTGCTCTTTGTGCCATGGATTCATTGTGTTCTGGTGTGAATGACAGTTGTTGAAACAGCTTCTTTGGCCTTACTTGTCTCACCTCTGTGTCTTTACACTCCATGGAAACAGAACATCCCTTCCAGCTGTGTGTGTTGTCATCTTAAGCATGAGGTAGAGATCACTATTTCTGGAGCCATATTCAGCCCAGAGAGATTTGCTGCTCCCTGAATCTATATGCAGAAGCAGCATAGGGGGATTCTTAGCTGAGCCCTCTCCTGGTACATAGCAGTGTGTCAAACGTGAGCTCCAAATCAGTGCAGTGAGGCACTTCCAATCCTTCAGGACAGGATTACAGAGCAGCAGCCATGGAGAAGACAATGCTTCCCATATGTCCTGGGATTTTGGGAAGCTCATCCCTGTTTGCTTTGCTTCTGTGACAGACACTTGCAGGATCCCAGTGAGGGAATACCCACACGATTCCTAGTGACGCCTTTGGTGAATTATATGGTGGAAAGGAGAGGCAAACCAAAGGATCTGGAGATCTGGACTTTAGCTGGTGAGCCCTCGAGTGACTGGGTAATTCAGAATGGCAGCAGGCTCCTGCAGACTGGCATTTCCTGGCTGTCCAGTGCTCCTGAAGATAAGCAAAATTATGGAAGGGGGCACATCTGTTTGAAAACCATTTCCTCATTCACTTAAGATGCAACTTGTGTTCTTTAGTGTAGGATTTATGAAATTTCCTGTTAGTGTGGCATTGCCTGTCCTTGTCAGCAGTTCCTGACGGCTCCTTTTCTATATTGTGGAATCATGGCATAGTTTGGATTGGAAGGGACCTTAAAGCCCATCCAGTCCCACCCCCTGCCACAGGCAAGGACACCTTCCACTATCCCCGGTTGCTCCAAGCCCCAGTGTCCAACCTGGCCTTGGACACTTCCAGGGATCCAGGGGCAGCCACAGCTTCTGTGGCTCTTGTTCCGGAGTTCAGCAGAAAAACCAGGAGAGCCAAGAAGTGATTTTTACTGATGAATTACGGGTGATCTCCTCTGAACAATATTCCCCTCTATTCATGTTATTAGCTTTGTCTTTGTGCTTCTTATTCTAAACTTTCATTCAGGAAGGGTGGGAACAACTTAAAGGCCAGGCTGGACGGGGCTTGGAGCACCCTGGGATAGTGGAAGGTGTCCCTGCCATGGCAGGGGGTGGGACTGTGTGGGCTTTAAAGTCCCTTCCAACCCAAACCATCCTGGAATTCTGTGACCCCATGAAATACTTTGCAGCCTTTCAGGTATTGAAATGTATTTCCTTGGAGGATTAAATGACCTGAAGCAGCTCGAAAGCTTCTAACATCATCACATTCCTTTTGTCTTCTCCAGTGTCACAGACAGCACTCTGGAACCCCTAAAGGCTGAGCTGGCTGAAATGGACCAGCAGATTAAAGACCAGCAAGACAAGATCTGTGCTGTAAAAGCAAATATTTTAAGGAACGATGAAAAAATCCAGAGGATGATTCTTAGCATAAACTTGTCTTCAAGAAGGTGAAGAAGAGGGAAAAGAAATGTAAGAGCCTTAGGACTCACAGACTGACATCGCTACCTGTTGCGGTGCATATTTATTTTGTTAAGTTCTTGTTGAATGGTTTGTTCCATTGTTCCCCACAAGTTGGTTAATCCCTAAATTGCACCTTCCCCTAAAGCTGTCCCTCAAGTTATTCCCCTCCCCTTGTTCTACTCCCTTCCCTGCCTATCAAGGCAGCCCTGCCCTCCTTCCCTGCCTGTCAAAGCGACCCTACCCCTTTTTCCTGAATGTTCCTTGCCACTCATCCCCTGGGCCAATCCCTGATTACACCACCCATCTGGAAATCCCCTAATCTAGGACACCCCCATTGGCCCACATGAGCTTTCCTTCTCCTCCCCCTACCCTGATTGGTCCCTTACTCTTGATGTAACCCATTCACTCCTCCCCTGGTTCTCCCTTATCGGTTGTTTGTTTGTAGCCACCCTGATTTGTTTTTGTATAAAACCCCATGCACAGAGTTGCTTGAGGCTCCTTTGCCTTTCCCCTTCACCTGGAATAAACCTTCCTGTGGAACCTCAGGGCAGAGAGTCTCCTCCTTTCTCCTTTACCCCATCCCTGTTGTGGCTGCAGTATCATACAACGTAGAGTGAACAGCTCTCCAGGTTCAGCAGTGGGCACACCCCAGCCCCTGCTGTTCCCCACTCCTGATGTGGCCACCGGAGCACTTAGAGCTAGCCTGGGCCCCAGTGGGCTGTGACAGCCACCAAAAAACCAAAACCCAAGTACCAGATATGCCTTGTTCAGATTTAGAATGTTTAGGGACCAGAACCCTAAAAATGTTATAAAAAACTCTGTTATTGCATAGATTTTTATATGTTAATATTATCCAGGATAAAATGATACTCGCTTGAATTTTCAAGTTGCAGAGCTGTAAAAAGAACTTGTTTTTGTTGTTTGTTTAAGGATAAAATGATATTCGGTTGAATGCTCAAGTTGCAGAGCTATTAAAAGAACTTGTTTGTTTGTTTGTTTTACGGATAAAGTGATATTCACTTGAATGCTCAAGTTGCAGAGCTATTAAAAGAACTTGTTTGTTTAACTGTGAGCTGTTGTTTCTCACTTCCAGAGCCCCCTTTCCCTCCCTGGCCACGTCTCCTTTCCTCTCCTCATCTCCCCTGAAATTCCCTCTGAACACACTCTCCTGATAAGTTGGTATTAAAGAGTTCTTTTTCCCTCTTAAATGTTCCAGCTCCAGGTCAGAAGGTTCCTGAATCCTGTTCAGAGCAATCAGGAATCTGATTAGGACCGAGTGAAAATGCAATTCGAGCATCACCACGTAAGGGAGCTGAAGTGTTTTATCTGCACAGGTGTTAATTCCATTTTTATTGCATATGTTCATTTGGAAAGGATTAATTTAAGTACCTGTTTCCTCCCCAATGCATGTCCTTACAGCTTTTTCTACGGGAATAATTCCACTGATTTTTCTTTAGTGAACTGCAGATGTCTGGAGCATTTTCCTAATGACCCCTGGAGTGTTCTGCCCATGAGAGTCCAGTGTTAGTGATTCCTAAATCTGCAAAGAGTATTAGTGCAGACACAACTGTGTGACTCTGTGCTGGGTGCAGAGGCTTTAGTCCCCTGCAAAGCTCTTGCCAAGGATTTTATGATGTTGTTTGGGTCGTGGATGAAGTGTTAGTGGCCTTGTTTTTCCTTCTTTGATTGGTGTATCTATGTTTTTTTGGGTTGTTTGGGGTTTTTTTCTTCCTTCGTGGTTTCTTTATCTGGTGTCTGGACCGAAAAATCTACCAAATGATGATCATCATAATCTGAGTGTTTAGGGTGTTAAATGCAGACATTTGGAAGGTGGGAGGCTTTGCTGTGTGGGGTTTGGGAGGGGGTGGAGAAGCATTTGGGGGCTCGGGAAGGAAAAGGGGAAATTTTTTGGTTTCTTGTAACAACAGCCTGCGACACTGAATTCTTTGTGTTTGCATGGCCCTATTCCAATACCTGAACCACATCCTGGGTCTCAGCACATGAAGGAAAAGGGGTTCAGGATGTCCAACAGCACCCCCAGAACTGCTGGTGAAAGCCTGTGTGGTCACTTTTCCCTTTAAACACTCGGATTGTACAGTATGGGGTTTGCTGGGATTGCTCAGACTCTTGCCCCATGAGCTTCCCACTGCTCTAAACCACCCCTAAAGGGCATTTGTCACTTGTCCCCCAGCCTTTGTCACCCCATGGTCCCCTCCCACAGCCTCTGCATCCATAAAAATCCAGCATGGTGCTGCTGGAGCCTGGGATTGACAGGAAAGCAGAGTGGGAGCACCAGCAGGTGTTCTCCAGAGACATGGAGGGATTTATGGGTTAAACAGGATTTCAGTCATGATTTTTCCTTTCCTTCAGCTGCCCCATGGAGTTCCCTTCAGCCTCCCCTCATCCTGTCCCTGCTGGTGGGCTCTTGCCAGGTGACATGTCCCTTGTGTCCATCTGTCCTTGTGTTACATGTGCTTGTCCCTTCTCAGGGTGGGGAGGTTGGGCTTGGAGGCCTGGCAGAACTCAGGGGTGACTTCTTCCATCTTTATGTGCCCATTTTCTTGTGCTTGCTGACCAAATACCACTTCAAACAAGAACTGGTTGGTATTAAGGTTTAACAGCATTTTAACATTGCACATCCTTAGCTCTCTGGATTTGTTCTGTGTTCCAGGGATGGAACAAAGCCTCGGAGCTGAGGCAGGTTGAGGAGGCAGCACCAAAAAAGCCAACGGAGCAGCTGTGCCTGGAGGAGCGGTCGGGGATGTGTGTGTGCACATCCAGGGCCCGGGGGTTGTGTTTCAGCCTGTGGGTGGTTCATTAGCAAAGGAAACTTTGCCGGAGCGGTGGTTTGGGATCGAAAGCCCTTCTCATTGTCAGCCCCGGCGGCGCTAATGGAGCCTGACAGTTCTGGGAAGCAGGATTTGTGTTTCACGACGTGCCTGACATTCCTCTGCCGTGCAGGTCGGGAGGGGGCTGCCAGCCCCTCTGCCTCCGGGCCGGGAATGTTTCTCAGCTGGAAAGGTGCAGCTGGTGGCAGGATCCCAAAGCCCCGTGGCTGGGCAGGGAGGGACGCTGGGGGGTGACAGGACCTCCCCAGGCCAGGACTCAGGGACAGAGGAGGCTGGAAGGAAGGGGACAGTGGGGTGAGCTCAGAGGTCTCCACTGGAACTCAGACATCTGGGAGTGCTCTGGGTGTTGGAGGCTGTTCCTGAGGGTGGGAATGGCAGAGGTTTGATTTTGTGTTCAGGAGTGCAAGGGAAGGGAAGGCTGGAGGGCTGAAGTATGTGATGTGGGATTTGGATGGAATTCATGTACAAGAAGGTCCGCGTGGGGTTGTGAAGGACCCTCTGCTCACCTGGGTCCTCACCAGTGACACCAGTGCCCGGTGTCTCCAGTCCAGCTACCCTGCTCATCGGAGCTGCTTCCATATCCAGCTGATTTCTGGAGCACCAGGACCTTAGGGAATGCCTAGGGCTGTGTTAGGACAGGGTCAGACTGGACATTAGGAAAGGGTTCTTCCCCAGATAGTGCTGGGCACTGCCTAGGCTCCCCAGGGAATGGGCACAGCCCCGAGGTTGACAGAGCCCAAGGAACTCTCAGGGATGCACAGGGTGGGATTGTTGGGGTGTCTGTGCAGGGTTAGATCAATGATCCTTGTGGGTCCTTTGAACTCTGGATACCCTTACTCCAAATTCCCACTCCCCTGGTGCCCTGCAGTGTCCCCAGCAGGGACAGAGCTCACTCTCGTTGTGGCCCTGCTGGGACATGGTCCCACTAGGAAATGAGCACACGCGGAGTGGTGTGGAAGCTTTGGCCTCAGAGGTGAATGCTGAGGGCTTTGTGTCATCCCAGGCTGTGGCTCCAGGCTGTCTGCTGACCTGGGAAAGAGTTCCACCTCTGCTCCTCTCTTGTTATCCTCACCAGCATTCCTATTTTTGCCTTAAAATCAGGAATTTCCCATGTGTGGAACATGCCATCTCCAACTCAGCTGTGATGTCCCCGAATCCAGTCTGGGTTTCTCACTCCCTTGAGTTGGTGCCTGCTCTTGCTGGTCTTGCTCCAACAGTTTTGATTGAAATACGAAATATTCTAGTGATTTTTTTAAATCTTTTTTTTTCCCAAAGCACCTTGGATCCATCCACTGGGGAACCAACCACCACAGACTGATGGTGTAGGAGAGAAAGGCAAGACTGTGGCTGTGTAGAAGTGTTTCAAGAATTTTTGGGAATGTGTCCTTCTCCAGCAGAAGAATCCAAAGGGATGGGTTGGCACCAAGACTTCACTTACTGAAAATGGCTGGATTGCCTCAGGTGAATTTGTGCTCTTTCCTCCTCCCAGATTTACCCTCGTGGAGATGAGCCAGTCTAGCACAAGGGATGGATTTGAGATCTCCCAGCCATGGAATCCCCTTTAGCTCTTGAAGAGTCCCAGGCACCCCCCACAACTCCCTGGAAAACTCCCTGCAACACCAAGGCCCATCTCCTCCGTGCTTTGTTTTGTGAAAAAACACAGCAAAATAACATTTCCGTTTTCCAAGGAGAAATTTAATTAAAAGGAATTAAGAGGTATGGTTTATAGTTTAATTTAACACGATGAAAAAAGGATTAGCCCCACCCCCTCCTACCCAAATCCACCAGCCTATGGCAGCCACAGGAGGGAAACGCTTCCCAGGAGAAAAGGGAGAGGAACTCCCCCCCAGATTTATGACTTGTGAGGCAGAGGTTGCTCGGGTCAGCCCTGTTTTATGCCCTGCTGGCTCCCACAGGCTTGGCTTTGTTGTGTGCTCGGGAATGGGCAGGGAATGGATGGGCTTGGCTGCTTTTTCCAGGTCACTTGTGTGCTCAGGTGCTGGCTGGGTCACTGAGGCTCCTGGCTGGGTGTGTTCAGGTCTGTGGGGAACATGCAAGGTGGGCTTTGCCCTCATAGCTGTCTTCCCCTTTTGGGCATTTTTTGGCTAGTGAGGAGCATCAGGCAGAAGGCAATGGGCTCACTCTGCCCTGTGCAGGATTAGGCAGAGAAGGAAAATGAGAAACTGTTAAAATACCTGCCCAAACAGAGACACAAACAGAAGGAAGTTTTTTTCCCTGGGAAGGACAGCAGATCCTCTATGGCCAGGGCATAACAGGACCTGTCCCCTCCCTGAAGAAGGGCGAGTCTCTTTTCTTAAATTGAATGGAAAATGTTTTCTTGCATCCAGGACAAAACTACAGCACCCCACCTCTATCCCACTCTCCTAAACAAACCTCAAAGTTCAGCAGAGAGCTTTGATAACAAACAGGGGACTGAGTGGGTCTAGAAGGAAAGGGATGGGAAGTGGGAGAAAGAGCTGCCCAGTGTCTCCTCATTCCTGGGCTGGCAGCCTAGCCACAGGGATTTCTTCCTGGCCAGCAGCTTTCCCTGGGATTAGCTCGATGGCAAGAGGTGCTTTCATTTCTCCTGTGCTTTCAGATTTTCTCTGCTTTTTGGAACAGCATCTGCTGCTGCTGGAGCCCAAGTGTCGGCTGAGCTTGGGAGGAGCTGGGGATCCACCTCTGGGAAGGAGAAGCTGTTTGGATAAGCAGCAGTTGCTGCAAGCTGGAGGTTCCAAGCTGCTCTGGCTTGAACCTCGGGAGGGAGAAAGGAAGTTTTCCTGTCCAATTCAAATAATCTCAGCAGAACTTGCAGTGCACGTTACAGGGCTGGAAACCGGAGTGAACCTGAGGTGAGGCCTGGGTCAGCACCATGGGCTGGAGGCAGGAGGGGACAGTAACAACCACAAGTGACACTGATGGCCAGAATACAGAGACCTGGGCTTTCTTGGAATCCCAGAGGGATTTGGGCTGGAAGGGACCTTAAAGATCATCCCATTCCACCCCCTACCATGGACAGGGACACCTCCCACTACCCTAGGTTGCTCCAAGCCCCATCCATGCTGGCCTGGGACGCTGCCAGGGATCCAAGGACAGCCACAGCTGCTCTGGGCACCCTATACCAGCACCTTTGTCTCCATCCTGCTAAAGACACACAAACAGCCCTTAACGGTTTGCACAAAGCTGTTTAATTTTATTTTACTTTAACTGGAGAGGTAGCAGTGGGAGGAGAAAGAGCCTGAGATGCTCCTCTCCACAATACCCAAGTTACTTCCCTGATCATCTGTGGTGGGTTAACCCTGACTGCTCAGAATTCCAGGTGCCTGCCAAAGCTGCTTGATCATTCCCCTCCTCAGCTAGACAGGAAAGAAAAATGTAAGGAAAGGCTCAGGAGTTGGGATAAGGGCTGGGAGACATCACTCACCAACCACTATCATGGGGAAAACAGATTCCACTTGGGGAAATTAGATTTCTTTATTATCAGTCCCATCAGAGTAGGGCAAGAAATAAACCCAAATCTTGAAAACACATTCTTCCCAGCCTCAACTTCACTCCTGGTTTTCTCTCCTCCCCTCCAATGGCACAGGGGGACAGAGAATGGGGACTGTGGTCAACTCATCACTCGTGGGCTGTGCTGCTGCTTCCTCCTCAGGGGAAGACTCCTCCCTCTCTTCCCTGCTCCAGTGTGGGTCCCTTTATCCATGGGCTCAGTCCTTCAGGAACTGACCAGTGTGGGTCCTTTATCCATGGGCTCAGTGCTTCAGGGACTGACCAGTGTGGGCTCCTCTTTCCATGGGGCCACATGTCCTGCCAGGATCCTGCTCCATGGGGCCAGAGGTTCCTTTGGCCATCTCCCTGCTCTGGTGTGGGGTTTTCTTCCCTGGCAGTTGCACGTGGAGGACAGGCCTGCAAGGAGAGGCAGTGTTATTTAGGTTGGACAGAGATGCAGAGCCCTTTGTGGGATGTGCAGCTTGATGTATAGGAAGGTTTATTTGTTCTAGTCTCACAAAGAGCTTTATTCCTGCTTCTTGTTGCTCCTGGGAGAGCAGCAGCTAAATGCAAGTCCCAACAGTTTGGGTCCAAACACAAATGTCCTGACAGGAGAGCAAAGGGATATCAGTTCTAGAGGATGCTCCAAGAGACCTGGATTTGAAGTGAGCACAGAATCCCAGAATGGTTTGGGCTGGGAAGGACCTTAGAAATGATCTTGTGCCATGGGCAGGGACACCTTCCACTGGAGCAGGTGGCTCCAAACGTCATCCAACCACGATCCTGAGCAGCCTGCATGGGGGAAGCTGCTGAGCAGAAGAGCCAGTGGAGAGTTTCCAACGGGGGACGGGTTTTCAGTGTCACAACTCTGCATGTCCCCACACATGGGATGAGGAGAGGAGAGCAAAAGAAAAGGTCTCAGCATTCCTGCAGGGGACCAGCCCGGCAGCGAAGAGGAATTGCAGGCCACCCACCATAGCTCTGTGCTGCTCAGGTAGCCTGGCAGGAAGGGAAGGTGTTCTCCTCCGGTTTCAGCGCTCCCGAGCTCCCGGCATTCCAGTGAAGTGTCAAGAAAGGGCTGGTTTTATGTTTAACCCCGCTGGGCTGTGAATGGGGAGCTCTCATTAATGGGATCCTTGTCTTTGGAGCAAGGTGGGAGCCCCAGGTCTCTCACACCCCAATACTGTTCTATTGTGCTGGCTCCAAACCTGCTGGTGGAGCCGCCGGGAGCCGTGTGGGAACGCGCTGAGAACGTGGGATTTTGTTCCAATGTCACTTTCTCAGGTGTCAGGGCTGTGTTTGCTCTCTGTGTGTGACTGCCCAGAGCTTCGGGAGCATGGGACCACCCCAAGGCATCCAGCTGCTTCCAGAAGTGGGGAACGTGTGGGAGCTTCCACTGCTGCCCTCAGCATCAGGCTGGGCTTTGTGGGGAGCACTGTGGGATGGCTCCCCGGGGGAGAAAAGTGTGCTTGGAGCCCCTCCAGAAGGCAGGAAGCCCCTCCCAAATTCATGGAGTGATTGCCATGCAGGCCCTGCAGGAAAGGAGCTGGTGGGCAGGAGGTTCTGTTGCACTTTTGGGGAAGTGTTGGTTTATCGAGGGCAGATTTTGGTGCCCGGGTAACCCTGAAATTTGCCAAGGGTTTGTGTGAAGTGTCTGATGCCCACCGGGTTTCACTTCCAGCTCATTCCCAGCACCTGGCCAGAAAATTTGTCTTTATTTTGTGCAAGTGCAAAGTTCCCTTTGTTAAATCAAATAGTAAAGTGTGGACCTGGCACAGCTTTACCTGTCCTAGGTGACCTCCACACCTTCACACACTCCCAGTGCTCCCAGCAGGGATTATTCAACGTGGGCATGTGATCAGCTCCCACTCCCTTTGATGGGATATTGGGAAAAATATCCAGCCTGGGCTGAGCTGTGTTTCTGCACTCCAAGTATCACAGAATCCCAGACTGGTTGGGGTTGGAAGGAATCTTAAAGCCCCAGGCTGCTCCAAGCCCCGTCCAATGTGGCCTTGGATGCTTCCAGGTTATGGACTTCCAATCTGGAGCTGAGAGTGAAGGCTTGTGCCCTCAGGAATTAATCCATGGAGGCAATTAGTGGGACGTTTGTCCAGGGCAGGAGGAGGAAAATGCTGTTGGGGGCAACCAGAGCCCTGTTTTGGGGTCAGAACTGTTCTGTTTGCCCTGTCTGGGGCTCTGGGGTGGTTTGGGACAGCGTGCTCCAGTGACAGGAGTGAGGACAGGCTCAAACAGGACAAGCGATGTGTTTGTCGACAACAGGGAGAACACAATTGGCTCAGGGAAGCTGAGACATTATTTCTGGAGCAATGGAAAGCTTTTAAAAACTGTTTCTTGATTACTTTGACTGCTTGATCTCACGGTCTGCTCTTACTTCTCTGCATTCCATTTCCCAAAGTGCCCTGAAGATCAGGGAGTGAAAAATCCAAGGAAAACCTGGGAAATGTTTTACAACCTGTGCCGGCTTCTCCCCCAGACCCCAGCAGCCCCTTGAACTTGCCCAGTAGTTGATGTCACTGGGAAGTTCCTCCTGACCTCACGGCACTCTGAGGCCACCCATAATTAATGATGGACTTGCCAGCAGGAAAAAAAAATTCTGTTTTTATGGAAAAGCTCCCACTGGCTCCAGGAGAGGTGGGGGCAGAGCCCGGCCATGGGCTCTGGTGCCAGAGGAACCACAGGCTCTGTACCACCCACAGCCTGACAGCAAGGCAAGGAGAAGCACCTCATTTTCAAGTCTTTGGGGTGGATCAGGGTTTTCAGCCCATGGCTGGGCTCCAGTGCTTTTCCTACTGTGTTTGTGGCAGCTCTGGAGCACAATTTTTTTCCTTTGAGGTCCACAACAAGAAGTGTGGTTACAATTTTTTCTTCTTTTGAATAGGGTGAGATGAGAGCCGTGTCTGCCTCCAGCTAGCCCCTTCCGGACCGCGCCGAGAGTGGCAGCCCCTTGCCCAGACTGGCCTGGTGGCAGTGTGGCAGAGCAGCTATGGCAGTGGTGAGGCTGTTCCCCACAACCCCAGATGTAAACTGCGCCGTGGATCGAAGCAATGAACAGGGAGGGGTCTAAAGCCAGGTTCCTGTGAGCTGCTCCCGGGATTTCACGTCCCGTCTGGTTAGCTCTTGCCCCAGTCCAGCTTTAAGGGCACTTCTCTGTACTTCCTCTGGATCCGTGGGTCTCAGCCCTGGCTGAAGCGTGGCAGTGGGGAGGACTTCTGGGGGATAACTTTGGTTTTATTTGCTCCAGAGCCAGTGTCCCCACAGAAATGAGGTCTCGGTGCTGTACAGCAACTTTTAAACAGGGGTGGGGACAGGGGAGGGGTACAGACAGGGGGCCATCCAGGATGGGGGTAGGAGAAACTGGGAACCTGGCCAGTCACCCAACAGCTCCCCTGGAATGTACCAGACACCAGGGCAGGGCTGCAGAGAGACTCCAAGCCTGCGAGGAGCACAGCTACAACCCAGGGGAAACCCGATAAACCCAAAACCACACTTCAACAGGGGTCCTCCGTGTGGATTCTCCAGAGGTTTATTTCCAGGGAAGGGTCAGGGATGGAAAGACACACAGCACTGGTGTGCACCACCTTAAAGTCAGGGGCGGGAACAAGGGGAGGTGACAAACTCTGTCCAATCATGAGGAACCTGGGGAGGAGCGTAAGGTGGGGAGTACAATATTCCAACCAATAGGGAGCAACAGGGGAGGAGAACAGTTTGAATGGACCAATTGGGTTTGGGGGATACAAGATTGACAGGGGAGGATCTGGAAATAAAGGTGGGGCTACAAGGACTGACAAGGGAGGAGGGCAGGGTTGCAGTGATGGACATGGAAGTGCCTGGAACAAAGAGCGGGTCTTTGGAGAGATGGACAAGGGAGGTGGGAGGATACAGCTCAGGGACAAACCATTTCTGTGGGGATAACAGAACAAACCATTACAAACTTGAAAAAAACCACCACCACAATAGGGAAAGTTTCTTGCCTGAGGCCAAGTGCAGAAATGTGGAATGGATTTGGATCAAATCGAACTTACTTTTTCTTTTGGAATTTTATTTAAAGTAAAAAAAACAACAACAACAAACAATCCAACAAACTAGCACCTCAGGCAAGAGCTAAAGCATGGAAAATTTTATCCCAAAAGGTGGATGCTGTGTGAAATTATGAGCATGTGAAAACAGGTGGTTAAACTGAAATAGTTTCACAGATTGAAGTACAGAGGGTGCTACCAAGAACCTGTAATAAATCCTGCAGTGAACCCTTCCTGAAAAGCAGAGGTAGGAGAACAGGCCACCAGCGAGTAACCTGAGCCGCCACCAAACCCACAGGCGGCTGCAGAACCGCGGGAGAAGCCAAGCAAAACCAGGAGAGGTTTGTGGAGAGGTCAGAGAGGGAGCCAAGCCCAGGCTTCAAACTGGGGCTCCCAAACGACACCGCCGTGATGGGATCTGGCTGGGACAGGTTTCACTTGAGGCACCTGATCCAAGACCTGCTGGAGTCAATGAGAAGCTCCTCCGAGGGTTGGATGAGGGCTTGAAAAGTGCAGCCAGGAGGAAAAATGTGTAAGGACAGGGCTGCAGCACGTTGCAGGGTAGAGGTAGGGAATGATTGGTGAGAGGACAAGGAGGAATGGCTTTAAACTGGAAGAGATGAGGTTTAGACTGGATATCAGGAAGAAATCCATCCTTGTGAGGGTGGGGAGGCCCTGGCACAGGGTGCCCAGAGCAGTTGTGGCTGCCCCTGGATCCCTGAAAGTGTCCCAGGCCAGGTTGGATGGGGCTTGGAGCAGCCTGGGATAGTGGGAGATGTCCCTGCCCATGGGAGGGAGTGGCACTGGATGACCTTTATGATCCCTGCCAACCCAAACCATTGCAGGATCTCATGACTTGGGAGTGAAAGGCCAGTTATGGTGGATGAACGTGCCCACATGTGTGTGTTAGTGCTCCAAAGGATTCATGACTCCATTTTCTGCACTGGCAGGCTTCTGTCTTCACACACACATTGTTTTCCTGCTTCCCTTCACACACAGATTGCTTTCCTGGACACTCACAACACAAAAAGAATCTTGTTCTTCCCCTTCTGTCTTACTCCTCTGCACAGAAATGCAGGACCCTCCACAAGGTGCCTCTGCTCATCCCAGTGGTTGCCACAGAGCCCTGCCAAGAAAACCTTCCACTGGCAGTGGGAAGCATCCAGCAGCGCTGCTGGAGCTCAGCAAGGAATGAGATGCTGCTCCCAATCCCCCTGGATCACCAGGAACGAGCTGATTTCTGCCAGGTTACTCCAGCCTAAGTGTGATTATGAAGTGTTACGACCCGAGGTCTGCGGAGTTTTACAGCTGGGTCTTAAAGGGATCAGAACAAGGGGGAAGAAATTAAAGGGGGTCTTAAACTGGAAGCCAGAAGTGTGGTCAAATTAAGGAGTGCAATGGCAATGCTAATTAAAACCCCTGGAGAGAAGGAAGGAGGAAATGACCTAAATCCCAGCACTCTCACGGGGTGGTTCTTCCAGGGACAAGCCTGGGAGATGGGACATAATGCCTGAACACCTCTTCTGTCCCCTGCCACAGAGCAGCTGGGTGTCCTTGCCTTGCCAGGAGAGCCAGCAGGGAAGTATCAGCCATGGAAAAAGTTGTTTGAACCCTTTGGTGCACGGAAGCCTTCAAAGAAGGCCTCAGCTAAGGGGGAGAGCTGCAGCCTGCTGTGTATCCTAAGGATTTCCATGATTTCTTCTCACATTAGGCACTAAACCTTTTCACTGTCTACAGGCGGAGTTGGTTAAAAGCACAAACTTGAGGTGTCCCCTGGAGTCAGTGTGAATCTTGTGCAGAAGAATGGGATGTTCCAGCCTTGGACTTCTCATCCATCTGGAGACCTCCAGGCCTTGGACCCAAGATCAGCTTTTTCCTTCAGACCAATCCAAGTGGAAAGTGTTTCGGAAATGCCAGCCTTGCTGTTCCAGGTTCTCTCTGTTCAACACAGCACCTTCCACCCTCCCAGAGTTCTAGGAGTTATTCAGGTGAGTTGATCCTTCCTGTAGCCATAACTTCACCAAGGGGAATGGCTTGAAACTGAAAGGGAGTGGGTTTATTTCAGATATTGGGAAGAAATCCTCCCCTGTGAGGGTGGGCAGGCCCTGGCACAGGGTGCCCAGAGCAGCTGTGGCTGCCCCTGGATCCCTGGCAGTGTCCCAGGCCAGGCTGGACACTGGGGCTTGGAGTAGCCTGGGATAATGGAAGGTGTCTCTGCCCATGGCCACAGTGGAACTGGATGAGATTTAAGGTCCCTGCCAACCCAAATCCCTCTGTGATTCTATGGTTCTCCTGCATTATTGGCCTCTGGCACTTCCCGCCCGTTTCCCACGTGTGTTTGGCAGTGGAAATGCAGCAGCACATTCTGTGGCATTGAAAGACTGGCTTTCCCCAAATCAAAACTGGTCCTTACAGACTCATTTGTGGTACCACTAATGCACTGTCTGGAGTGAGAAGTGGAAACATTCCGTCACCACAAGGAGGAAGGAACCAGGAGAGGGTTTTGTAGCTGGCAGAGCTGACGCTCCAGGCTCTGCAGATGGAATTGCTGATTTCCCTGGATTTTCTTTAAGATGTTTGCCTATGCCTGAAATGGGCTTTTATTCATGGACTTTAAGGCCGTGTAGATGTGGCACTTGGGGACGTGGTTAGTGGTGGGCTTGGCGGTGCTGGGAAATGGCTGAACTCGGTGGGCCTAGAGGGTCTTTCCAACCTAAGCAATTCCATACTTCCGTGCACAAACCCAGGCTGATTTTCCAGTCCTACAGCCTGGGAAGGGCAGCCTGGTCACACGTGTTCCCTCACCAGCCATGGCACACCCTGGACACTTTAAAGTGTCCAATTCCTTGTTGTTAATCTAAAGGAAAAGCTGCTTTTGCCTCCCTTTGGAAGCCAGGCCCTTTTCCTCAGGTGAGGGAAGCTGCTCCTGGTGCAGCTTCAGGGGTCAGGATGAACTTGGAAGGTGGAACAATAGCAGAACCCAGAAAGGAGTTTAAGGGTGACAAAGGGGCCATGGGCTGGAATTTCCAGCCTTGTTGCTTCCTAAGGGAAAGAAATAAACACTGAAACTTAAGCACAGCCCCTCCTGGAGGATACATTTCCTGGGAACTCTCACTTTGATGGCTGGAAAATCCATAAAGTTTTTCTCCTTGGAGCTGACAGGCTCCAACCAAGCCCTTGGTTAAACAAATGACAGTAAAAGTAACTCACAAACACAACATCCACACCTGGAGCAGCCCTGAAGGTGAGTTGCCCCTTTTAGGGAGGTGTCTGTGACTCCCCCTGTGAGGGAAATCCAGTCAAAGAAGAGGAGGCCAGGTCCCATCAAGATACAGCTCCCAAATCCATCAGGATTTCATTTCAGGAGGAGATACCAGGATTTTACCATGGCTGTCAGCAGCATTCTCCAGGTCATGCTGCTGCATGAAAGAGAGTGTTAGAACCTGGGACTTAAACTAAACAGATTTCCTATAGGAAACACACACAAAATTACTTTGCTTCTAAAGTTACTTTTATAGACGTTTTCCCTGAGAAATATTTCTCCCTGGAAAAATAAATTCACAGGATGTAATTAAAACAGTTCTGTGCGTGCACTGGGCTGGCCCCCTTTAAGTGCTTCACCAAATGCACCAGCGAGGAAAGGAATGAAAGGCAGCTTTGTTGGGATCTATTAATGACAATCTGCATTAATTAGAAAATGAGACATTGTTCTCTTGGTTTATGGCTACGAAAATGGCTGCTAATAAGGCTGTGGCTGGAGTGCTCAGCTTTTGGCTTGTCTGTGCTGTTGTGAGGCCCAGAAAAATCTAAATAATCTTTGATTTGTCAAATCCTGAGCTGATGAAGGCAATGGGAGTCAGATTCCATACCCTTGGATTCTGGCAATAACCAGGTGCTGGTGACTGGTTTGGGGTTTTTTTTCCTTTTTTTTTCCTTTTTTTTTCCTTTTTTTTTTTCTTTTTTTGCCATTTTCTTTAGGTTTAGCTTTTAATTAAACAAACAAAAGTAGGAGTGAATTGCGCTGTATTAGAGCTTAACTTTCACTCCTTGAGGAACAAAGCCTTAATAGGTTTATATGGATTCCTAATTAGGAATTATAATTATTTCTACTCCTCTGCCCCAGCCCATCCATGTGTAGTAAAACCACTCAGCTCCCTTTGCAAACCTTTTTGAGTGGAGAAATAAAGCATTCTGTGATTCTGTAAGCTAAAGTCACACCTTTCTAGCAGCATTTAAAGTTTTCATTGCTATATTGCAGTCCTGATCACAAGTAAAACATCTCTATATCCTTCAGGCACGGCTGGCTGTGTTTTCCGTGTCTCTCAAGCACAGCAGGGTGACATCTCTAAAACATCTCCACTGCATTACCTCTTTCTGAGTGGAGAAACAGGAACTTGGGGTTATTTGATAAAAGAAATGTTGCATCAGCAGTGGGAGAGATGCTGTAAAAAGGATCATCAGTGTTATTTTTTCACAGAATCATGTAATTTGGGTTGGAAGTACCTTAAAGCTCATTTCATTCCATGGGCAGGGACACCTTCCACTATCCCAGGTTGCTCCAAGCCCTGTCCAAGCTGGCTTTGAACACTTCCAGGGATCCAGGGGCAGCCACAGCTTCTCTGAGCAACAAGACTGGAAGCTGAGTTTTGGTAACTGAAACATTTTAAGTAGCATCCCTGGAGCCACTTCCAGTTAAAAAAAGAGGAAACAGAGAAAGCAGAGAAAAATGACCTGGAATACCTTGAACGAGAAATCCCTTCCCTGGGAGGAACGTGTGAAGCTGAGGGTTAATTTTAATTTCTTAATTAGCCAGTGGCAGTCAGGCTGGGATGGGGGCAAACAACAGGGGAAATGTTTTGTGTTCACACCCCACCTCGGAGGTGGGCCAGCATCCAGGGCCTGCTGGAAAACAGGCAGGAATGCCGCTGCCTGGAATCCCGCTCGGAATTCCTGCACCCCTCCTTCCCAAAGACACCTTTCTTTTCTTCCTCAGGGAATGGTTCGGAGCCTGCAGCGCGCTCGCGGAAATCACGGCTAAAAATGACTTTGGGGGTTCTTTTTTTAGCGCTGGGCTCCGAGCAGGGCGGAGGTGGCTCTTGCTTTGTTGGGTTTCATTAAATCCCCCCTCAGCAGAGCAGCCCAGGGGCTTCTTTCCCCCCTTTTTGTTTCTCCGAGGGCTCCATTCAATAAACACACATCCGCTGCTGCCTGGCTTAATGAAATTGTGCGAGGCACTTCCAAGAGAAGGATGTTTATTTTTCTCTGCTGGTTCACCGAGGCTGCTCCGGGTCCTGTGTGCCTGGAGAGCCGCTCCACAAAGAGACCCTTGTGCCTGGGGCAGCCCTAAGTGCCTGCACTCACTCAACACTGGGATTCTCTAGCTGTGGAGCAGGCGGGTGGGCAGCGCTATTTCCAGGGAATTTTGGGGGAAAAAAGTGCTGAGAGCACGGTGTTAAGGTGGGAAAGTCAAGCACTCGCAAGGCCAGAGCTGCCTGGAGAGCTGGCCTAGTTCATCTGTTTATGTCTCCTATTTTTGCACAGTCCCCTGCTTGCTGTATTTTCTCCTTTTTGACAGAATTGGTCACCTTTGTGCTTTTCCATAGGTGTCCAACGCTGTGGAGCTCCTGATGCCTGTTCCTAGCTGGATGCACCTCCCAAACCACCTCCTCTGAGGGAATGTGGAGCTGTAGATGCTGCTGCAGAGTTCTTGATGAGCCTTTTGTCACTAATGCAGGTTTCTGACAGGGTTACTCCATGCTGATCACACCAAATTTTGCAGCAGACTTTGTTTAAAACCTCACTCCCAAGGCACTGGGAGCTGCATCCCTGGGCTTGGATCTGGACTGCCTGAAATGCCTTCATGGATGGGGATGGATGATCTTTAAAGGTCCCTTCCAGCCCAAATCATTCTATAACTTCTATTAAATATTCACTGTTTGGTGGGTTGGACTGGAGGATCTTTAGAAGTTCCTTCCAGCCCAAATTGTTGTATAATTTTATGAAATATTCGCTGTTTGATGGGATGGACTGGATGATCTTTGAAGGTCCCTTCCAACCCAAACCATTCAATCATTTCTATGAAATATGCACTGTTCGACCTCTCTGTGTGTCAGAAATGCTGATTTGGGATGAAGTGGACAGTGGCCAGGCTCAGGGGAAGAGGGAGGTACGTGGAGTCACAGACTCACTGAGTTGGAAAGGACCCACGAGGATCATCAAGGTCCAACTCCTGTGCATGTTGGAAATGAGCTTTTCTCCTCTCCAGCTCTTCCCCCTCCGCCCCTCCTTGCTTTTCCTTGAGCTATTTCTTCTGACAGTTCCACACGAGTGCTGAAATAAGTTGTTCAAGTGGCAAAAACATTGAGGGAGGGGGGTGTGAAAAAAACCCATTTCCAGCTTTATTTTCCCAACAAAATCTGAATATTTTTTGAAGAGGGGAAAAAAATCCCAGCTAAAAATATAAATAAATCCCTTTTGTCTGCAAATCCCTAGTGGGAGTTGGGCTGAAGCATTCCTGAGTGACTCACTCCTGGGCAGCCCTTTGCCTTTTTGGATGGAAACTTGTCCTCAGCATATTTTCTGGTATTTTCTAACCTGCCTGTAAGGAGGTGTTTCCTTTGTGGACTGAGGTAAAGGAGGCGCCTGCTTCTCCTGTGATATTCCCACATCTGCCATCAGAGGATGGCAGTTTCTCCTGGGAAATGGTGATAAAAGCTCCATCAGTGTTTTCCTTCCCTGCCTCAAACTTGGTCATGCTGATGGCCCTGGAGAAAAAAATATCTGCAACTGTGCTTGATCCATGAGCTGAGAACCTGTGGCTGAGTCCTGCTGGAGACATGGAGACACCGGGCTGATGGATTTGGGTTCTTCATGCTCCTGCAGCACAGTACACAAGGATTTCCAGAGCCTTTCATGCCCTTAACAGAAATAAATGATAGGAAAAGAATGAGAGAAAAGCAGGGTATCCCATAATTTAATTGGGAGAAATGAAAGGGACGTGTAGGACAACTTCTGCCCTGTTTCCTAATCAGCAGTCACCCTCTGGCATGAAGGCTGAAAATCCCAACTAAAGGCTGAAAATCCCAATCAAAATTCCAACGATCAGAGGTGGTGTGACCCACACCCCTTTTGGCACAACCAGTAGGGACCACTCCTTTTTTTAGGGCTATTTTTCCTTAATTGTGTTAATCCTGATCATTCTTTACTCAGTTTTAGCCCTTTCCCTCACTGTCAAGACAGATTGTCCCAGTTTCCTTGGGAGCAGCGGGGTGACTGTTCAGCTCTGTCTCACGAGGATGATGATGATGATGGATGATGATGATGGGTGGGATTTTCTAGTCCCTGCCTTTCTGTGGTGTTGCAGTAGAATCTCCACTCCACACCCTCTGCTTTCTCCCAGTCAGGATGGAAGGAGCAAAGTGCTGGACACCTGATGGAAGGTTAAAACTCAGCTGGCTGATGCATCAGTGCTGCCTGTTTTCCCTCAGGACAGAGGTATTTAGGCCCATTTGCAGCAGAATTAACTTCCTGGACTCCAAGCAACCTTTCTGTTGTCATCTTTGTGCTTCCAGCCTCAGTCCCAATGACATCCTGGATGCTGGAATTCAATTCTCCTCCCATCTCTCATTTCTGTTTTCTGTTGTTAATGCACGCCTTCATGTCCAGTTCAGGAACTACACCAATTCCCCAGAAAAACATCGGGCTGTGCTAAAAACAGGGGGATGAGGGATTTCCCCCCCCCCACCTCTTTCCCCACAGATGCATTTATCACTAGGGCAACTTCACTTGAGAGCTCACTACAAATCCAAGCCGATGGCTTAGATCCAGGCAGGGAGAGGTTTTATGGACTGAGCTAAGCGTGAATTACACTTCTGGTCACGGCATTTTTTTTCCCCCCTTCTTTTCTTTCCTTTCCTTCACTGTGACCCTGGCATCAAAGCAGTTACAATTACAAAGTATTTAATAATGCAGCTTTTTTCCTGCTGCTTGGAAGGTCTGGGAGGAATCTAGGTGGATTTAAAAGGTGTGGTGCCCCTGGAAAAGGGCATTGGAGGTGGTGGCGGTGGCGAGACTTAACCCCTGGTTTTAGCACCAGGTGTAAATCATTGTCCTTTCCAGGCAAGGCTCCCAAGATGTCCATGTTTATCCAGGAATAAGAGGGAGGGAGGGAGGTGCATTTTCTTCTCAGTCTGGCACTAAATGCAACCACTGGCTTCATTCCAGGGAGTGAAAGCAGTGGATTAACAGGAGTTCACTCCTGCCTCCTCTTTCTCTCTTAGCCACGTTCAGGTGAGGGAAGGAAGAACTCCAGGAAGGAAGGGAGGAAGGAAGGAAGGAAGGAGGGCGCAGGGTGGTCATGGTGGGACCCCAGTGGATGGGCTGATTCTTTTCTGGTCCTTTCTAGAGATCCTGTTTCCAGGAGCAGGATGCTGAACTTGTTTTATTTGGAGCATGAGGAGCACAGTTGGGAGAGGATGGAGAGTGGGAGGATGTGTCTGCTCAGGAGGGGCAGTGGGAAATCTCAGTGAATGTGGACAGGGTGGTGGAGGGATCCTCTGGAGCAGCAGGAGGAGTTTTATTTGCTTTATGTATTTATTTATTTATTGAATTTTAGGAGTTTTTTTACATTGCTTCAGGGTTAGGAGCTGGAGAACAGGTCTTGCCTAATGGGTGAGCCAGCATGTGTTGCTGTGTTGGATAAGTGACTATTTTTAGACCCTGGAAGTCTCCTCCTGGAGGCTCCAGTTTCGGTGTGGATTGCCAACAGCCTGTGCCCTCAGCTTGGCACATCTGGTAGGAGCTGTCAGGATATACTGGACAAAACAATTTCTCCAGACGGGGAAAAAGCGTTTCCTAGGTCTTCACCAAATGTTGAAGTGTTTGCAAATTTCCACTTCCCCACTGCAGCCGCTTAGAGTGATATAAATTGGCAGAGTTCAGTGCATTTCCCTATGGGATTTCTCCTAAACACCTATGGATTCCCAGAGCTGGAGGCTGAGTCTGCACAGTCACTCCCTCTCACCACCACTGTACAAGAACTTGTCAGGACAGTCTGGGATGGGCTGCTTTTCATGTGCATTTAAGTAGAAAAAAAAATTTAAAAAGAGAGAATAAAAGCCTGGTTCAGGAGATAAACTGCTGGAAAATCTAGTGGGATATGGTATGTAAGAACTTTCTGCCTTCATTGCAGCAAGAACTAAGGGAACCTCAAACCATGAGCAACTCCAACTTTGTCTGTCCTGTTTATCCCTTGCTTTTTTCCCCTCTAGGATTCTGCTTTGCTGACATGGATATGTTGCTAATAAACAATTATCTCACCTCTCCACACTTTCCCTGAGGGAGAAGAATCAGCTCCAAATTAAAAAAAAATTAAAAAGCCCGTGGACCAACATGGTTTTTCCTCTGGATGAGCCCCCATCACTCCACTGGAGCTGGAGGAGCTCATTAAATGCATTCCCATTAAATGGATAAGGGATGCAGCAGGGAATGGGATGTGTATGGCTGCTTCCCTGCCCACAGTGGACACGGAGTGGGGCACCCAGAGCCTCTGGATGCAGGTGTAAATTGGCGTTTGAAACCAAGCCAGGAATTGCTGGCCCTGGGTGTGCCTGATCCAGTGGCGTAAGGGCTGCAGGCAGGGGAAGGTGGCAGTGCTCGTGGATCTGAAATTCCCATCAATCCCACCCCCTTCTGATCTTCCAGCAGGCAAAGGGAATGGGTTTCATTTGCAGACTGTGCCTCTCTCCTGCGTGTTCCTCGAGCCCAAATTACAACACTTGCAGGAAACTGTGTTTGCAGCCAGAGCCTGGTGTCTGTGGAGGGATAGCCTGCCACAGAGCAGCAGGAGAGAGGATGGATGGATGGATGGATGGATGGATGGATGGATGGATGGATGGACGGATGGATGGATGACCATCATTCCCTGCTGCCACTGGAGACTTGAAAATGTGTGCTTAGAAGCTGAGTGTGTGTTTTAAACGCTTGTAGAGCAATAATAAGGATATAAAGCTATTAGAGAGTGTTCAAAGAAATGTCGTGAAGATGGTGGAGAGAGAGAATGAAGATGGTGAAAGGATGAGGAACAGCTGGGGGCACTTGGCTTGTTCAGCTGGAGGAGAGGAGGAGGAGAGAGAGGGAGGAGGTCTCAGCATGGCCTGCATCTTCCTGCCGAGGGACAGCTCCAATCTGTGCTCTCTGTGACAGGGACAGCACCTGAGGGAGCGGCTGGAACTGTGTCAGGAGAGGTTTAGTTTGGATATCAGAGAAAGGTTCTTCTCCCAGAGGGTGCTGGGCACTGCACAAGCTCCCCAGGAAATGGGCACGGCCCCAGGCTGCCAGAGCTCCAGAAGGGCTTGAACAAAGCTCTCAGGGATGCACAGGGTGGGACTGTTGGGCTGTCCTGGGCAGGGTTGCACTGGACGATGCTTGTGGATCCCTTCCAAGTGAAGATCCCGGAAGCTGCGCTGCGGGAGAACCGAGATAAGATGGGTGAAATGACCAGAAACGGGGAGAACAGGAGCCCATAAAAGCTGCGGGAAACTGCCCGACGCCTACCCCAGCTGTCCGAGCTCGGCCGGTGCCCGCAGAGGAGGCAGGAGCCACAATTCCCCGGGGACAAGCGGCCGGGCTGGCGGCGCGGCCCTGCCCGGGGCGGGGCGGCGGCTGAAGGAGGAGAGGCCGCGGAGCGCGGCCGGGCCGCGGGGCCGGCGGGGAGAATCCACCTTAACGGGAGCAGGAAGCGAACCGGGGCCAATCAGGGCGGGAAGGGAGGCCGGGAAGGAGGGGCCGAGGGAGGGAGCGAGGGACCGAGGGAGGGCGAGCGGGGCCGGCGGGGCGCGATGGCGGAGGGCGGGGACCCGCCCGCCCCGGGCAGGTACCGTGGGCAGGGGGCTCCGGGGGTGGCCGTGCCGGGGGACGCTGGGGTCACCGCCCTCTGCCAGCCCTTTCTCATCCCGCCGTGTGCCTCTCTCCAGCGCAGGTCGCAACCTGAAGGAATGGCTGCGGGAGCAGTTCTGCGACCACCCGCTGGAGCACTGCGAGGACACCCGGCTGCACGACGCGGCCTTCGTGGGGGACCTGCCCACGCTGCGCAGCCTGCTGCAGGACGAGAGCTTCCAGAGGTGGGCATGCAGCCTGGGGACACGGCCCCGCCGCCTGCCCCGCGTCCCACGGACCTTAAAGAGCTTCCAGTCCCACCGCTGCCACCGCCAGGGACACCTGCCACTGCCCCAGGGTGCTCCAAGCTCCGTCCAGCCTGGCCTGGGAAACTTCCAGGGCTGGGGGTTTTTCTGGGAGAGGTGTCAGGGCTTCGCTCGCTGCCCTCACAGCTGCGCCTTTTGGGGACTGCCATCTCAGCCCTTTTTCTTGGGAGAGGTGTCGAGGTGTTCTTCCCACTGTTCCCACAGCCTGCAGCTTTCGGGGACTCCCATCCCACCTGCTGGTTTTGGGGAGAGGTTTCCTAGGATGTTCTCGCTGTCCCCACAGCCTGCTCCTTTTGGTGACTCCATCTCCTCTGGTGTTTTCATAGCATGGCTTGGGTAGGAAGAGACCTCAAAGCTCATCTTACCCCACCCTCTGCCACGGGCAGGGACACCTTCCACTATCCCGGGTTGCTCCAAGCCCTGTCCAGCCTGGACTTGGACAATTCTAGGGATCCAGGGAGTTTTTATGGGAGAGTTGTCAGGGTGGGAGGATGCTCCCCTTTCCCCTAGATCATTCCCCTGGTTTCCCAGGAGGCAGATCTCACAGCTGTTCATGAGGCTGTGGCAGCTGTGTTTCAGTTCTTTTCAGATCAGGATAGGAATGTGATACCAGGAAAACGGAAGCCTACGGATGATGGGAAAAACATACAAAAGGGATTATAATCAACTATAAACCTGAAACACCCCATGTTACAAAATCTGCCCTGTGACTGTGGGGATAGTTAATTAATTTTCCTGCATCATGGAGAAATCTGCTTAGAGTGCTAAATGTTTCCCAGCCTCCGAAAAAGCTGTTATTTCAGCAAAAAATGAGAATGAGCCAGCCCTTCTTTCTGCTACCTGGGCAGCTGGGGCTCTTGGGACCCTTAGGCAGAGGGTTTTTTGTGGGAAAAAGCAGAATTTGACAGGAAGAGGAGGGTGGGACCCACAGCCCCATTCCACAGGCGTGGAGTGAGCAGAGAAGTGATGCCTTTGAATTTGGAGGTAGATACAGACCTCAAAGTTCATTCCATTCCACCTCTCCCACGGGCAGGGACACCTTCCACTGGACCAGGTAGCTCCAAGCCCTGTTCAGCCTGGACTTGGACATTTCCAGGAATGGGGCAGGCACAGCTTCTCTGGGCTACCAGTTTGGGACAGCTCCCTTTAAAAAGGGACAAAAGGGAGAGGTTGTTTTGGTTTTTTTACAGGTGATTTTTGAGGCAGGGTTTGTGTGGGTGTGCAGCCCCTGGCACAACTAAACCCCACCATCGAAGCACTGCTCTGCTTCATCTCTGCAGGCAGCATCTGTCCGGTGATTGACAGGAGCTTTTTGGGGCTGCTAAAAGTGCCAGAAATCACAGAACCCTATCCTGAGTGGAAGAGACCCACAAGGATCATCGAGTCCAAGCCATGCACAGACACCCCAACAGCCCCACCCTGCGTATCCCTGAGACCGCTGTCCAAACCCTCCTTGGGCTGTGGCAGCCTCGGGGCCGTGCCCATTCCCTGGGGAGCCTGTTTCACTGCCCAAGCTTCCAGGGGGCACCCTCCTGGAGGGAATGGGGGCTTCTCTAACTGCGTGTTCCCCCACTGCAGCCGCATCAACGAGAAGTCGGTGTGGTGCTGCGGCTGGCTGCCCTGCACCCCGCTGCGCATCGCGGCCACCGCCGGCCACGGGCCCTGCGTCGACTTCCTGCTGCGCAAGGGGGCCGAGATCGACCTGGTGGACGTCAAGGGGCAGACAGCCCTCTACGTGGCCGTGGTCAACGGGCACCTGGAGTGTGCCAAGATCCTGCTGGAGGCCGGCGCTGATCCCAACGGCAGCCGGCACCACCGCAGCACCCCCGTGTACCACGCGGCACGGGTGGGCCGCGCCGACATCCTGCGGGAGCTCATCAGGTCAGAGCTCGGGGCTGCCTCTCCCTTTCCCTGCTCCCTTGGGATCCCTTCCCTCCTCACCTGGTTGCAGCCTCTACACCTCTTGAACTAGAGAGGAGAGGGTGGAGAGGTGCCCAAAGGGACATCCTTGGATTTCCCGTCGCACCGAGTCTGTTCCCACCTGTTCCAATCCAAGCCCAAGAGAGGAGTCTCCAGTTCTGAGCCCGCCATCCAGTCAGAGCCAAACCTTGCAATCCCCCCGACTTCCACCATGCCCCTGACTGCAGTTAGGAGGGAGGTTTTGGGATTCCCCCAAAAAACTTCCGTGGGTGTTGGGTTTTCCCTCAGGCAGCTCCCTTGGCAGCACCAGGCGGGCTCAAGGTGTAGCAGGAAAGTGTGGGAGCTTGAATTGCTCCTTCTATGGTGTGCTCTGATTATTCCTTCTTTTTAAATGGGAAGATTTCTGTCCTAGGTATCATACTGGACAACTGTGTGGGCCATGGATGCCAAATAATAAGGAATCAATAATGGGAAAATAATGGTTGTAGGAAGAAATAGTGAAAGAGAAGAAAATTAAAGGAATCCCTTTGATAACCTCAAATGCTAGAAAATAACAAAAGGATTTGAATAGGAAAAGATTCAGAATCCTTGGGGATTTTCTTCCTTCTTTGAATTTTCATAAAAGTACAGCTTTGAGGAAGAAGGGGGAGATGATCCACCCCTCCTTGCTCTTTTCCCAACAAGCTGAGAGGAGGACATTCCCATCAGCACAGGCTTGTTGATACAGGGTTCAACTTGCTGCATTCCCAAAAATCTCCCCTGCTCTCTCCACCCAGGCAGGGTGAAATGTAGCAAATGGTATTTCAGCAGCACAGGGAGGGCTGATGGCTTGATTTATGTGTCTGCTCCTTGGGATACCTCACTAGCAATATTAAAAGCAAGATTTTGGACAACTTTCAGGATTAAAAATTAACTGGAGTTTGTCCAATCTCTTTTTATTAGGCAGTGTCTCTCCCAAGGCTGCTAAGCTAATACCAAATTGTCAGATTGCCCAACATTTCAAATATCTCGGAGTAGGGGTTTCAGAAATCTGTGCAGAGTGACTTAGTGAAAAATGCAGCCTTTATGTTACAGGGATTTTTAAAATGTTGGATCTACAGGATTTGGCAGGGAGAGTGCAATGAGGAAGACACTTTTCCTGAGATAAGAGGGAATATTTTGAGAGAGCCTGAACCCCGTCAGGTTTGCTGCAGATGTCTAAACATCACCTGGTTTGAGAATCCTATGGTGGCACCATTGGAATCCCTGAGCATTCCTACAAGTGCTGAACCAAGCAGGAGGTGAAATCCCATCCACGAACAGTAAATCCACATGTGGCTATGGAATGAGGATCTATTTTACTGGGAAGCTGCTGGAAATATTTAGGGTTCTAATGCCAGAGTGTAAATGACATTCCTCATAATTTGGGATCATGCTGTGGTGGGATCCACTGCTACCTGCAGTGGAACTGAGGGCAGTGAGGATGAGAGGATCCTTTTGCCAGGCTAAAACTGGGAAAAAGAGAGCTGCCACATCACCCCCATCCCTCAGGTGCATGCCTGACCCTGCTAGAAGTAGAATTTGGGGGTTTGCTTTGAATTGAGGGCTTCCACTGAGAATTTTGATGGTAGTAATGGGGGAGGAAAGGACTGAAATGAAGGGAGATCTGCTGCCTGCTCAGGAGGCAGTGGCCTTACAACAGCCCTGTGGGAGTCCCAGAGCAGTGCTGATAACTCTGTCCAAATGCTTGTGTAATCTGATTTTAAGGGAAAAATACACTTTGTGCCATTTGCAGCTCTTAGAGGAGTCTCTCAGCCCTTGTTCTGGGTGTGCTTAATTGAAATGAGACTCTTCCCATGCTCAGAACTGAAGGATTTGGTTAAATAGTTGCCGGATAGGGAGCAGTCCCCGCTGGTTTCAGCAAGAGCTCTGCCTGCTTTGAGGTAGGATTTGTCCCCAGGTATTTTCCTTAGTTTTATGAACTCCTGAAAGGAATATAATGCTATCTAGGAAAAACCTGGTTCTCTGAGTGCTCAGTTTGCAATTTTGGGAGGGGGTCTGGTGGCTGAAGGAACCTTTTCTCCCTCTGTGGGTAGAACGGACAGGGCTTTGCGATTAAAACCAGCTACTCCTTAGGGATTGTGTTGTCTTCCTCCTTCTTCCCATCCAAGTTGCATGAGAAGTACATGGAATTACTCTCCCCACTGCCTGAGGGAATCCCCAGCAGATTCCAGCCCCTCTAGCTCGTTAGGGTGCAGGGTTTGTCACGGATGTTCCGCTGTGGAGTGCAGATTCCTGTTTCCATTTCCCTGCTGTTTGGGATCGAGCGCCTGTGTTGCTTTTTTGGCCTGTTTTATCCTGGTCGGAAAGTTATTTCAGCATCCCTCTTCAGTGGAGTCATCTGGAAACATCCCTGCTCCCCAGGCAGCTTGTTAGCATCCAGCATTACGTAGTGCTGGCTCGGGGCTGAGCCATCTCTGGTGCCAAGACACAAGAGGACAGAAAATACAACTGAAAGCTCTTGAGTCGAGATAAGGAATAGGGGAGATAAGGAAGGGGAGAGGTCACTCACTAAATACCATCATGGGCAAAACAGACTTAACTTGGAGGTATCAGTTTAATTTATTCCTAATAAAATCAGAGCGGGGTAATGAGAAGTGGAATAAATCTTAAAAAACACCTTCCCCCACCCCTCCCTCCTTCTCAAGCTCTACCTGTTGTTGCCCTTCATCCAGCATATGGGGGAAGCTTCTGAAAGAAGCCACCCCTGTACCCTCCCACTACCAAAACCTGACCATGCAAACCCAATCTATCAGGAGGGCATGGATGTTGCTCTTCCTCCTCTCTCCAAATCCCGGGCTGTTGTGGGCAGGGAAACATCTTTGCTTCTGGGAGATCACACAGTGCTCGCTGTGTTGTTCCCACTCAGAAGCACTGCCAGGCCCACCTGTGGGTAGGGATGGGCGGGTTCCAGAGGTTCTCGCTCTGCACGTGTCCTTCAGCCTCATCCCTTGCCATTCCCAACCCTCCCTCCCTCTCCCTGGAGCAGGTACGGCGCGGACGTGGACGTGAACCACCAGCTGGCGTCGCGCGGGCCGGGGCAGGCGCTGCGGCCGCTGACCACGCTGGTGGTGTGTCCCCTGTACATCAGCGCGGCCTACCACAACCTGCCCTGCTTCCGCCTGCTGCTCCAGGCGGGAGCCAACCCGGATTTTAACTGCTGCGGGCCCATCAACGTGCAGGGCTTCTCGCGGGGCTCGCCCGTGTGCGTGCTGGACGCCGTCCTGCGGCACGGCTGCGAGCCGGCCTTCGTCCGCCTCCTCATTGACTTTGGAGCGGATCTCAACCTCGTCAAGGTGGAGGCCTTGGGCGTGGAGGCCACAGGCAGGGTCAAGGTGAACGCCGAGGCGCTGGAGGTGTTCAAAGAAGCCAGGGGTGAGTGGGTTTGGGTCCCCAGAGTGGTGCTGTGGATGCGGGAGAGCGCTTTGGAAGGGTTGTTTGGGAGTGAAGGTGCTGCTGAGGTGGTGGGGTGGGTGTTGCTGTCCTCACTTCAAGGACTTCCAGCAATTAGTGCAGTCTAACAAGCTGACAAACAAAGCATTAGTGACTTCTCCACTCCCTGCTTTTCCCCTGTTGCCTTTTGTACCTTCATGTGGTGTTTACCCCCTCTGGAGTCCTTCATTAGCCCAACCTCTGTCTGTTACTCCGCCTTTTTCATTGCTCTCAGCTCTTTTCCATTGCCTACTACTCATGCAGGCAAGGCCTAGGGGTCCTATCCAAGCTGGGCTTTGGAGCTGTGGATCACCGGTGGCATCCAGTTCTCCAGAGCCACACAGGTGTGTCCCAGCTGTTCCTGTGTGACTCTGGGCTCTGGATCCAAGAGGGGGTTTAATCTGGACAGACTGGTTGGGAAGGAAAGCTACAAACAGTGGTAAAAAGGGGCAGGAGGAGGCTTGGATGAAGGTGAAAAAGGTGGGGAAAGTGCAGCACCTCAGAAACCCACCTGGTGAAGGCCACAGCTTCGCACCAGGGGTGGAAGGGGGGTTTCCCTCTTGAACTCCAGAGACATTTCAGAGGGATTCAGGCTGTGGGATACAACTCACATCCCCAGGTTACTCAGCTTTGCATGGGCCTGGTTTTCAAACCTGCCTGGGATTTTGAGGAGGGAGGCACACATAAGCTGGACTTCCATTAGGCCTGGGTTTAGGAGGTAGATGGGACTCCTCAGGTGGAGTATATGGGATAATGGAGTGATGCCATGGAGGTCCAGTTCCTGAATCAACATGGGCACCACCATCCTCTTGTCCCTGTGCTGGCAGAGCTCTCCATGGACTCAGAGGAAGCCCTCAAAAGAAAGTTGGGATAAAGCTTGAGGGGCTGTCAGTGCTGTTGTTTCCCAGGGGATGGGTGAGAAAAAATACGATCTGCATAGTCTTAAAATGATCCAAATAGAACCATGGAGTTGGAAGGGATCTACAGGTATCATCTGGTCCAGTCCCTGTCCCTGCACAGACACCCCAAAATTCCCACCCTGTCCATCCTTGGCAGCGCTGTCCAGACACTCCTGGAGCTCTGGCAGCCTTGGGGCCGTGCCCATTCCCTAGGGAGCCTGGGCAGTGCCCAGCACCCTCTGGGAGAAGAACCTTTCCCTGATATCCAACCTAAACCCCCTGGCACAGCTCTAGCTGCTCCCCCAGGTCCTGCTGTGGGCTTGGCAGGGATGGCCTCCGAGGTCACCAGCCCCTCCAGCCTCCAGCTGGCCCTTCCAACCTGCCCGTGCAGCTGGAAATCTGCTCCAAATCCAGAAGTTTTGACCTCCTCACGAGGCAGGATTTGTGCACACTTAGCCCTCCTGCCCTGCCTCCCTGTTGCTGTTCTCCCTCTGTCTCTCCCCAGTAATTCTTGCCTGTGTTTTCCCTTGCAGGCCGCACCCGGAGCCTCCTGTCTCTGTGCCGCATAACCGTACGGAGAGTCCTCGGCAAATCCCGCCTGGCTCTGATCCACAGCCTTCCAATCCCACACCCCATTAAACAATTTTTACTCCACGAACACAGTTAAAGGGAGACTGGCTGCTTTTGGGGACAGTTTGACTTGGTAAATTGAGTGCCCTGACGGAGCCAGGTGCCAGTTCTGCCCCTTTTCCCCTCATGGAGTGCACATAATTCCCTGCTCCTGTGGATTTTTTTCCCCTCCAGATTTAGGGTGCAGTGATCGAGTGTGTCTTATCTCCCGGGAAGAGGCTGCTAAACGTGTGTGGGTGTTGCTGGAGTAAATACAATATATCCTGTAGCTGTTGGCAAATGTTTAACCTCTGTTACTGATCTGTGTCACACACGCACCTGGGGTCTCTGTGGTGTTTCTGTGTGGGGAAAGTGTCCCTACTTGACTATTTTTCCCATCACAGCACATAAACCAGAACTTCCTACCTACATTTTACCCCATGATAAGACCAGAGAAAACCCACCCAGATCCACATAACAGGTGTGTTTCGTTTGCATTGTGGAAAAGGGAGAAAAAAGGGGTTTTCTTTGAGGAGTTGGGAGATTGTGTGCTTCTAATCACAGTGTTGCACCCAGCAGCCTGAGCTCCTTTGACTTCCAGTACCTCTTCATGCCACAAACTCCCAGAAGAGTCATTCTGCAGAGAGTCAGCAGCCTTTTGTTGGGATCTCAGTGATATGGTCAGTGCAGAGGAATCGTTGTCAAAACAGCAACTTTAGAAGGACAGAAACAGTGGTGCCTCAGGATCTTGGGAAAAATCTCAGGTGATAACTGGTACTTGCTTTACCTTTACTGATTCAAGTAAAGTCACTGTGTTATAAGCTGCTTTTTTTTGGATGATTTTTCTTTGGTAGCTCTTCTTCCAATGCTCATCCAGCTGTCAAAGGTAATTTTCAGATGTGACCTTAAAGATCAGAGAATCCCAGCTTGGTTTGGACTTAAAGGGCCTTAAAGCTCACCAAGTCCAAGCCCCTGCCATGGGCAGGGACACCTTCCACTATCCCAGGTTGCTCCAAGCCCGATCCCTGGACCCTATGGGGTTTACCCCATAGGCCTCAACGCTGGTTCCAACAAGTTCTTTTCCCAGAGGTGTAAAAATAAATAAATGCAAAAGCAAACCAAAGCAGAGGATGTTTCCAGACCTTCTCCAGGTGAGATGCAGTGGACCTGGAGCTGTGGGCAGGTGAGGAGGGGCAGTTCTGCACCGTTCCCTTCCCAGGCCTGCAGCTGGTTTCGGTTTTCCCGGCGCTGGCAGCGAGTTGTGCACTGGCTTTATAGAGGTGTGAACATGCCTGGGAGATGCAAACAGGTTGTAAAGCCTCTTGGCACCTTGCTGGGGGATCCATAATGGTTTGCAGGAGCTCACCGGTCTCCTGAGCTCCAGTATGGGGAGGCAGAAAAGAGATGGGCTGTCTTGAGAAAATGCTACGGGAACAGCTTTTGGCACTGGTTTTCCCTGAGGATTTTTAGTTGGTTTGTAAATGAGACCCCCAATTGGGGTGAAGGTGGTAGGATGGATGTGGGGAGAGCTGGAAGGACCCACAGGGATCATCCAGTCCAGCTCCTGGCCCTGCACAGACACCCCAACAATCCCACACTGTGCATCCCTGAGAACGGTGTCCAAACGCTCCTGGAGCTCAGGCAGCCTTGGGGCTGTGCCCATTCCCTGTTCCTGTGCTCTGCCACCCTCTGGATCGTGGTTCCACCTGCAATGGGCTGCGGTGAAATGCCTCCGTGGGAATGTCAGAGCGTGGCCCAAAGAAATGGAGAGAATCTACTCGACTCAGTGCTTGATGGAAGTCTGGTCTGTAATTAAATCTGAGCCTGGTACAATGTTAATTAGAGATCCCATCCAAAGGATTCCTCTGAGCATGGATCTCTCCGGGTCTCCATAGCAAACCAGCCTGAGGTTCATCAGTGGCTTGGAGATGTGCAGAATCAAGGCTTTGGAGTGCCTGGATCATCCATCCAACTTCCATCTTCACTGAGGGACTTTGCCTCTGGAAAAGGCCAAACCTTTGGCTTGAGGGCCTGGAATGAGTCCAACTCGGGCACAACTCACATAAAATTAAGCTGTAAGTGCACAGGATTCTGTTGGAATGAAGTCCCTGTGGAGATTGGTTGCTGTGGCTACTTAAACCCAGCTTTGCTGAGCTGGTTTAATACACAGAGAATTTGAAATTTTCACTGTAGAGAGCTAATAATCTTGAAATAGATTCAGGATATTCATACACTTAATTGTCCTGTCCTATAGGGCCAAACCCTACATCCTCTGCCTTACCTTGTTGTTTTAAACCCAGGAAAAAATAGTCTTCCAGTATGAAATCTCAACAATTCCTGCATTTCTGTCCTTTCACACTATATAAACAGCATTTCTTTTTGCCTTACCTTGGACTTCACCATTCCCTCTTATGTAGCAAAGCATTCCCTTTTGTAGAGGTGTTTTTTCCCGTGTTGTCTGCGGGGCATGCTCAGATAATGTGAGTAAAAATTGAGTTTTGTGAAGTTGCAGGTGGGAAATTAAACATTCCTGCAGTGTACATCCCATCCATTGAAAAATGCCCATTATATTTGTGCAGAATCTATAAAGTGTGTGTGGCGTGGCCTTGCTGGAAACTTGAATGGGACAGGATAAGAAGATTTGGAAAATGCTTGAAGAACAAAACCAGATCTGGAATCAGCCAAGCTCCAAAGCTGTCTTCTCATGTTGGCTTTCTTGTCTTTGTTGCTTGGGGAGGATTTCCAGGGCACGGGATGCTGGTAGCTGGGATCCAAATATCCCAGCAAAAGGTGGGGGAAAGGCATCTGTTGGGTTGAAGTGGTTTTTTGGTTGGTTTTTTAGGGTTTGTTGTTGTTGTTGTTGTTTCTTGTTTTTCAATCCCCAAAGTCAAGTCCTTTGTCCCAAACCAGCCCTTGAGTTACAGACCCTTTTTAGCCCTTTCTCTTCCAGTGAAGAAAACTGTGGCAGGACACAACGGAGAGGACCAAATGCCACTTCCAGGAGTGCCCATCAGTGCCTGTTGGCTTTTCCCAGGGTCAGAATGGTTTGGGACAGCAGCAGGGTCAGACCTGAGGTACCTGTGGTGAGCCCGGATCCACCTGCAGCCCAGTAAGGAGAAGGAGAGCTCTGGATTTGGGAAAGCCTGGGTCCTGCCGGCCTCTCCTTGTTCTGTAGCCACTGGAGGGGGCCGGAGAACCGCGGTCCCTGCGTGGGGGTTACAGGGACAGCGCCGATGCCACCTCCTGCCTTGCTCCTCCTGGGCGATTTTCAGGGCATCCTGAATTCTTTCCACCTTCACACCGGGCTGAAGAGGGCTCTTTAAACCTCTCACTTCTGCTCCTGCTCCCTTGGTAGCTCTGGAAATGCAGCTCCTCGGTTTGTCTTGGCATGCAAGTAGATGTAATTCCTCAAAATATTTTGATTCTTATAATTTAGCTTTTTTATTTTGTGGCACTTTCACTGGAAAACTCCCTACAGGCTTGAGCAGCAAGAGGTTCTGCTGGTTGCTCTGTTTTTCCTGAGGATTAGCATGTGTACCTGAGGATTTAGTCCATGCAGCTGCCTCCAGGCAAGGGCACAGTCCCTTTTTTAGGATTCCTGCTTTTTTCACTCGGGAGATGTTTGTCTGATCTGGTGCCAGTGTTTCCTCTGAAGGCAAAACCAGAGTTTTTCCTAAATTGGAAGAAAATTATCAAATGGTCTGGAATTATGGTGATGAAAAACAAAGCCAAACAAGCCCTAATCTTAAGTTTTAACACTTTCAGCCTCAATATTCTTCTAATTTGAAGTGTCTCCCTCCTGCCCCTTCATGCATCTCCCCCCCAGGCCACCCCGAACTGGTACCCACAAGTCAGTGACACCATCTCTGTGCTGCAGCTTGGAACTGGAGATTTATCCTCAGACAGGGGAGATCTGTGTGTCTGAGCTGCCAGTTTGGGGACAAGTAATGTGGAATTGTTTAAAGGAATTGCATGTTATTTACCTGTCCCCTCCAGGACAGACAAGCTGGGATTTCTGGTCCCCTCTCACCGAATTTCCTGTGTGACAGACGCACCTGAGGTCCTGTCCTTGCTTTATATAACAGCATTGCAACATGTTCCTTATTACTCACGCTCGTTAATCTCGGTCTGAGATCTGCAGCAGCGAGGAAAAGATTTCTTCTTGCACTGTGTGATGCCCAAATATTTACTCTGGGCTATGAGAGCTGACCAGATTTCTGGCAGTCTCAAAGCATTTCCTCTAGGATCTGTTGTTCCCACTCCCCAGGCGCTGCTGGGGAAGCCCCAAATTATTTAACTTTTTATTGTTGTTGTTCCCCAAGGCTCCTCCAGCCTTCCCAAAAGAGCTCTTTGTGACCCCTGCAACTTGCAGCCCTGAAGAAAAAGAAAGAAAAGGGTTGTGGAAGAAAAAGAAGGAAAAGGTTCTGGCTGCACCATCCCTGGAAGTGTCCAAGGCCAGGCTGGACAGGGCTTGGAGCAGCCTGGGACAGTGGAAGGTGTCCCTGCCCATGGCAGGGGGTGGGATGGGATGGGCTTTAAGGTCCCTTCCCACCGAAACTTTCTGGGATTTCCTGGAGAGAGCAGTGGCTGCCCTGTGTCCCCCCCAGCCCCCATGGAGCTCATTCTCCCACCTGCCTCCAGCACTTTTCCCATTCTTCCCTCTGCACCCAGCGCTTCTCCTCCCCCCCAACACACGTGCACCATTCTGTTTTCCACCTCTTTTCACTTGTTTTGCTGGTTCCCATTGTTCGTGCTTGGGAGAGGGCTGCAGTGTGCTGTTGTTTACAGGAAAGTGCTCTTTGTTTCCCGGCGTGGAGCATCTGGTGTTTGTGAGAGGCACAAAGCGGAGCTTTCCAACAGAAACTCAGCCAGCCCCAGCGTGCCTGGCCAGGAGTCCATGTGTGCCACCACGGCCTTGCTCCTAAAAAGGGTCTAAAAACCCCAAACTGAGACAAGCCAGGCTGGACAGGGCTTGGAGCAGCCTCGTGGAAGGTGTCCCTGCTCATGCCAGGGCCTGGAACAGGATGGGTTTTGCGATCTTTTTCAGCCCAAAGCGCTCTGTGATTCCATGATCCAGCACAGAGAGATAAATAAAGGCAGGATGGGTAGGATGGAGCAGGAGAGCTTTGTTGATTTATGGCTCCAGGCATCCCCCCCAAGGCATCAGGATGATGGACGATGCGTGCACACTCCCCTCCCCGTGGCACAGGCTGTCCATGAGCTTTCCAAACATACCAGGGTGAGGTGATGCTTGCAGACACGGCATTCCCGCTGATGGCGCCTTTCCACAATCAGCTGAAAGCTGCTTGGGGAATTTGGGAAGCTGGGCTTCAGCCATGGTCTGCTTGGCCAACCCTGCACTTGCCTTTAATTTTAATAATTTGGCGACATCCATTTATTTTAATGTTTCGCAAAGCGGGGCCTGCATTTCCTCAGAGAAAATGAGAGTTGAAGGATGGTAAAATGCCTCCATAAATTGGAAGTTAAATTAAGAAACAGTTTTTAGAGCACTGAGTGCTGTTAGCCCCATGTCGTGGTGTCACTCACAGCATTGTGAGCCTGTGGTACCCGTTGGAGGCACAGGAGATTTAGGAGGTACAGGGAGTGGGGCTGGATTGTTTGGTGGGTGTTTCTGAGCCTGCTTTTGTTTGCTGTTGGAATGTATTAATGGGTTCACCCCTTGTTTCACTTCCCACAAGATGCAGTTTTTACCAAAATTTTCTTTTTTTGGAGATAATTTTAGCTATTGAGCATTTTCTATCAGTGTGGGAGCAGCTTCTGGAGTTTTTATCCTTTTGATCTTGTCTTCACACAAAGAGTGTTTACAGGGACCTGGAGTGCCAGGATGGGGGGGAATGGCTTCCCACTGCCAGAGGGCAGGGATAGATGGGATATTGAGAAGGAATTGTTCCCTGTGAGGCTGGGGGAGCCCCAAGGTTGCTCAGAGAAGCTGTGGCTGCCTCATTCCTGAAGTGTCCAAAGCCAGGCTGGATGGGGCTTGGAGCACCCTGGGATAGTGGAAGGTGCCCATGGCACCTGGACATTCACCTCCAGGTCCATCTTACCGAGCCAGAAAGAAATTTGGCTTTATAATAAATAGATTGTAAGACTGTTATCTGAAGGTGTTCAAGGCTTTACCTTTATCAAAGCAACCAACAAATCCTATAAATACCATTAGGCAAGCAGAAATTCCCAGTTGTCCTAAGTTCCATTTAGTATCAGGTCCTTTAATTACCAACCTCCACTAGTGCAAACTTTCTGCAAGCTGAAGCATTATGGAATCCCAGAGGGATTAGGGCTGGAAGGGACCTTCGAGCCCATCCTGCCCCCCTGCCTGCCATGGGCCATCCCTCAAACCCCGAGCTGTGAGATCTGACAATTGAGAGCTATTTTTAACCCAGCAGCCTGAGACAGTGCCTGGCCCCTCTTGCTGGGAGTTGTTCTTGCTGGGTGTTCAGCAAACTTTGGGCTGGATCCATAAACTTTCAGCTCAGTGATAACCCGGGATATTTCATGCATCGTGGACTGTGAAGGATGCAGAGATGTCAGCAGAAGCTGTTGTGCCAACGCAAACAAGGCCAGGAAGTTTTATTGTTCCCATTGCTGGGAACCTTGTTCCTCTTCCCTCTGTGGATGTGTCTGTGCATTGAGAGAGGCCAAAAGGTGCAGGTAAACATAAATCCCATATTTCTGTGCTATCCAAAGACAAAAAAATGGGAGAATTAGAGATTATTTGTGCATTCAGACTTCTGGAACTCTGAGCTTTGTGCTGCTGTGAACAGCTGCACGTTTGTGCTTGCTTTCCACAGGACAGCATTCAAAATGCCACAGAGTCATGGTGCAAATGCATCATGTCCACTCTGAACCAGCACAGAATTCACTGGGAAGCCCTGGCTGGACTTTCACTTTGGTTCCCAACTATGGTGTCCATCCAGCTAAAGGAAAAGGTTCTTCCCCCAGAGGGTGCTGGTCACTGCCCAGGCTCCTCAGGGAATGGTTGCAGCCCTAAGGCTGCCAGAGCTCCACGAGCATTTGGACAATGGGGCTCTCAGGGATGCACAGGGTGGGATTGTTGGGGTGTCTGTGCAGGGCCAGGAGCTGGACTTGGTGATCCCTGTGGGTCCCTTCCAGCTCTGGAGATTCCATGGTTCTTTTCTACGGAATGAAAAGCGCTTCTCCCGGCTTTGAAGTGCCCGATCTGGTTAGCAGGGGTCAGAAGCTGGAACATAACTGAGGATATTACATGGGCTGATTAAATCAAGGCATCTGGCATGGATGTCCTCCTGCAGATAGGTTTCCATAGAAAACAGTTCCCATGCCATGAATGTCACTCGAAGATTAGATTACAAATCAGATGGATCTTGTGTGCTTCCTGAGACCACCATTCCTCCCGGATGGAGCTGGTTCCACAGCCCAGAGTGCTGCTCAGGGGTCAGGCCCACAGCTTCCTCCTCCTGATGGGATTCCCGATGTCCCTGTGCAGGTGACTCCATCAGTGCATCAGCATTTTGCCTTCCCAGTGTCCAAAGCTGCCTCTTGGCCTCCTGTGCATCCAGCAGCCACGCAGGGGATGGAGCAATGAACCCTCCAGCTTGATGTGGCTCGGATCCCATGGGAACATCCAAGCCTGGGTGTGGCCAGGCCCATTTTCTCCTTGAATTCAGGGTTTTTCCGTCACATCTCTGTGCCCAGACTCCCCGAGTCCAAGCTGGTTGCCATGGATGAGTGCCACGTCTGGTGGCTGTGATTCACCCTGGCGTGCGGGAAGTCCAACCCAGCGATTCATTTCCCTGCAGCTGCTGAACACTGACGTTGGTTTAGCCCCACTGGGGACAGGGAGAGAGGATTTTTCACCAAATGGCCCCAAATGCTGAAGTCCCTACGTGTTTCAGCTCTTACTCACCCTCTCCTAACAGCAGAAGTAGCCGCTCAAAGGATGGGTCAGAGCCTCCCTTCGTGCAAGGTGACGTCGCCCGCTGGAGAAGCAAAACCAGTTTGTACCAGAAGATTTTAATTGGTTCAGGACTTCCAAAGCCTTCGGTGAGAAACTGAACTGGGGCAAACTTTATTTTGCTCTCTGAGGCAGTGCTGCACCTTTCACTCCTGGTTTTTGCCTCTCTGTTCACCTGCAAAATTGACAAGGAGCCGTGGATGGTGGGCACTTCAAGTTCTGAGTGGCCTGGACACAGCAGGTGCCCAAGCAGGGCAGCTGCAGCACAGAACCAGGGGACAGAGGGGCTCTGGGCTTTTTGGGTCTCCAGGCAGATGGGGGACAGGCAGAACTTGATTTTTGGGTATGTTGTGGCTCATGGGACTTGCGTCAGGCTGCAATTCAGCAGGAGCCGGTCTCTTGCCAGTGCTGCCAAGATCCAGGAGTTAATTCTTATTCCATGAGAAGGCCAGAGCTTGCATCCAGCCAGTTCCCTGGGGTGCAGGGAAAGAAACGCTCTGAGAAATAAACACAGACACAAACAAACACCAGACTTGGCATGCGGCTTCGCAGGCAATGGGAATATCTTTTAGATTCCTGCCGAGGTAATTGGCCTGCAAGGAAGCTTCCCTGCTCTGCCCTTTGGCTCCCAGGGAGGCTCTGCTTGCCAAAATGCTTTGTGCTCCCTTGAGCTGTGCCTGGGCTGGACTCTGTTCTTCTGCCCAGCCCAGCCCAGCGCTCTCCCGCATCTCACCGCGTTCCTGGTCTAACCTATTCCCAAGGATGTGCACTGAGCCTCCTTCCCAGGAGCCCCACCCTCTTCTCATGCATTTTATTCTCGTTCTTGGTGCTCCTCACACAAAAGCTTCCCCAAATCTCCCTTGCTCCTGCTTAGTTGTCCGTTCTGTGGGGTCTTCCCTGTGTTGCTGGGGTTGGATCTGATCCCACCTGGCTCTTCTCTCCCGAGCCTTAGTTTGCATCGCTCCACACCTTCCTGGAAATCCAAGCCCAGATCCATGGTCTTACCTGCACTGAATAACGCACTAGAGCCTGGATGCTTTCCCCACGTCTGCAAGGTAAACATGCCAGCGTTTTCCAGGCTTTCAGAGTTCATGGGAATGTGGAGAATCCCACCCCTGACAAACCCCATCTTTCTGAGCTGCTGTGTTTCACCCCACCCACCTTCCTTTGGGTTCCTGCAGCTTTGCAACTGTTTTTGGAGTTCTAAAATGCTGCCAAATTTTCTCCTGGATCAGGAGGGAGAGGAACTTTGCTCTGTAGCCCCCAGATTGCAGGATGGAAGCAGGTGGAGCTCAGCAGGGCTCTGTCATTCCATGTGGGAATGACAGAGGAAACATCTCTGGTGTGTGGTGGGCTGGGCGCTATTGATGAAGCTCATTTCAAAATCCCTTTTTCCATGTAAATGGAAGCTTGACCAAGAAAAATAGATTTTTTAAAGTGGGAATAAAAAGCATTGAGCTGTGCAGAGCCTAATAAATACTCACTTTGGGAAACCAATGGCTGGTTTGCAGCTTGGGCTGGAGATGCTTTTAAAAAATCCATCATTCACCCACAGTGAAAGGCAGTTTAATTCTCAGGGATTCTCCTTGGACAGTTTTCCTCAGGATCCTCTCTGCATCCCCAAAGCTTGACCTTGCTCCATGCCAAGCAGGGAAAGTGACACCCTGTGGTTTTTGAATCACAAATGGAAAATCCATACTGTTTTGGAATAAACAGCACTGGCCATTAGGGAGTCTATTTGTATTTGGTTACCATTTGGTCACAACTGCATAAGGAACAGCTCCAGTGGAAAAAAAAAAAAAAAAAAGAGGCAGCAGTAACAGTCAATCGTCACTTTTTTTTCCCTGCCTGGAAAACTTGGAATTTTATGGCCTATGAGCCACAAATTAGAATTGCAGGCAACAGATAAAGCTTGGCTATAAATCCAGCTAATGCCAGTACCTGTTGGCAGCTGCAAGGCGGGGTTTGTTAAGGTGCCCCTGTCAAAATGGGCCTGAACGGGATCTTTCCCACCAGCCAGGATCACCAGGTGGGCCTGGATCCCTTTGGAAGCATCCCTGGTGCAGCAGGCAAGCCCTGTCCCCTGGGGAGGGACAAAAGAGGAGGCACCTGCCATCCCAGGAGTTCCTTCAGCCTTTGCCCCAAAACTGTCCTTTTTCACCCTTCCCCAGGAAAGAGGATTTCTTGGCCATGTCTCCAGAAAATGAATCCCTGTACCTGTTTGTCCTTCCTCACAGGAAATTGTCCCTTCTTTCTGGCCTGTGGCTGCACTCCCAGCTCTCCCTCACGCTGCCCTCTCCGAGCGTTTAATCCGCGGAGGCTGGGACGAGGTCTCAGGATGGAAAAAGTGCTTCAGACATCCCAGACTGGAGCGAATTGCTCAAAGATGTTGCCACTTTAGGGCTGGTGAGCTGGGCTGCCAAGTCTCCCAGCCCTGCTGCAGAAGGATCTGGGACCTCTGGCACATCTCCACGCACGGCGCTCCCATCTTTAGGAAGGAACCCAGAAAGTCTCAGCTTGGATGGTTCACTGCCCACCCCTGGTGTTTGTTCATGGCTAGGGCTGCTTCCAACGGGAAACAGGAACAGCCTCAGGCAGTGGCTGCCCTTCCAGGAGCCAGGAGAGGGCAGGAATGGCTGTGCCACCATCCGGGATGTCTGGGACATCGTATCTGGGACCTTGTGAGGTCTGAGTCAGTGCAAGGCCACGCTCTGAGGAGCAGAGAGAGTTTGGGCTCTCCCATTCCTGCTTAGGCACTTTCAGAGGTCCTTAAATGTCTGAAGTGTCAGGGGAATGTATGTTCCTAAATCACTAATGGACATTGTGAAGACCTGTCCCCCCTCAAGGCACCTGGACAGTTGTCTGAGCTGATTGTTTTGTTGTTGGCTCTGGAGGGGGGCTTTGGACAACAGCCTTGAGTGTCAGGACACAGGGAAGGGCTTCCCACTGCCAGAGGGCAGGGATGGATGGGATATTGGGCAGGAATTGTTCCCTGGGAGAGTGGGCAGGCCCTGGCACAGGGTGCCCAGAGCAGCAGTGGCTGCCCCTGGATCCCTGGCAGTGTCCAAGGCCAGGCTGGACACTGGGGCTTGGAGCAGCCTGGGACAGTGGAAGGTGTCCCTGCACATGGCAGAGGTGGGATGGGATGAGCTTTAAGCTCCCTTCCATCCCAAATCTCTCTGGGATTCTCTGTTTGGAGTGTGCAGTCCTGCTGATTTGTCCTGAAGGGCAGCAGCATCTTTGCCCAGCTGGGGAGTCTGCAGAATAATTTTCCTTGGATATTCACAGACAGCAGACAAGGATGCCAGGGAGCGTGAGGAGACCCTTGAGTCCTCACATCCTGCCTTGGGCTTGTCAAGCCACCAGTTCTGTGGCTCACCAGCACTCCTGGACTCCTGAGATCCCTTTCAGATTGAAGTCAGAACTTCCAAGGGGGACAGAGCCATTTCAGAGCAGCCCAGAATAATTCTTAAATCGATTTCCTTACAAAAATTGAGAAACAAATGGGCTTTTTTCCCTTGTTTTCCATGCCAGCATCATTGATGGAGTATGGTATACAGGGAAATGTATTTCCTAAACCTCCAGAATATCTTTTAATTTTTATTTTTTTTTATTAGAGTAATTCCTGGTCAGCACCCAGGATTTGAAAGACAGATTTAGGAATAAAATCCACACAGGGCCCACAGTGATAAGATCAGTTTTGCTGGTTGACTTGGGAACTAATGTACTGCATGCCAATTATACACATTTCTTCCTTTTTTAAATTTTTTTTTTATTCCCATTAACCATCACTATTAGCATTTGGACTCAAACAAACAAACAAATAAGCTCATTTAAATCCTGGATTTTTTTTCCCATCCCTCCAACCATGAATAATTACAAAATAATCACCAAAATCTGGTTTCGTTCGGCGAATGTTTCCAGGTTTTGTTTTCTTTTTCAATAATCCTGGGTTCCAGCAGTCCCACCACCCCCTTGCTTTTATTTTTTGGGAGGCAATTTCAGCTGGTCACATTGCCTGATGCGTGGCACGGCACGATCAAGGGAGCATGTGAGCTTTTTTTAATGTATTTCATCTTGACAGGGAACCTTTTCCCTGCCTTTCCTCACGGCCCGAGCACGCAGCTTTTCCGAGAACGCGGCCCCAAACTCCAGCCCTGCTGCAGAAGTGGCAACATCTGCTGGCAAAGCAAGTTTGCTCCCACTTAAAATGCTGGCAGGACCTAACAGGGCCTTAAAAAAATTCCTTTAATTGGGCTAATTGCGTGTGGTTGAAGCCATGTTGGAACTCAGCTCTGAGTTCAGCGTTTGGTTTATGTGGTTTGGGGTGATGTGAGTACAGGAAAAAAACCACCCTGCTTACCTGGTTTCCTTTTCCTTGCCCCCCAGGTTTTTCTTTGTGCTTCAGTTTCACCCCAAAGAGAAGGCAAAATTTGCTTAGTTTTGAGCTCAAATGGGAAAAAAACCCTGAATTTCATCTTTTTTTCACTCAGTGGGATAAATCCCCTTGGATTTTTTAATTGATGTCCTGTGTAACAGCACTTGCTGTGCAGTGCAAGCCTGTGGAGGGCAAGGAAAGCTTCTGGCAGAGCAGGCAGGAACATCAAATTCAAACAAATGAAGGAATTTTCACCCAGTTGCACTGTGCTGCCTTTATATGGAGGCAGGAGCCTGCCTTGTGTCAGACACCAGGTGCCCAAAATGAAGGTTTTCCTTGTTTTATTATTGGAAAACCCAGTGATGCCTTAAGATATCATCGTGCTGCTCGATCCAGGGAAGGTGGGAGGGGGTCCCAACACAGGCTGTGTTATTTCATTGCTGAAAGCACTTCCCTGCCTCTGGGAAGCCTGTTGGGAATAACATCACTTGGCTCATGCTCCTTTGGCAAGGACGTTATTTTCCCATCAATCCCTTTAAAATGGTTTTAGGATTTTTTTCCCCTAAGATGCTGCTTGCTAATTTTGTGTAAGGACACACACACAGAGGCAGGAGAAAAAGTGGAGGCTTGGGAGAAGGGAAGATGGGGAGTTCTGGGGAACAGAGAGAGGGGTGTGGGTTGGGAATGTTGCAGAGTGTAAGAGTTGAAGGAGAAAAGACAGAGTGCCAGTACCACAGAGGAGAAGGAATATTTGTCAGGCTCAGGATACCTATTGCTTCTTCCAGGCTCTTTTTCCTGTTTCTTTCCCTTGTTCTTTCCTTTTTTTCCTTGCTGGCACCTCAGGTCTTCCCTTGGTTCCTGGCACTCCAAAAGGGAACCCTTGGCTGGTCCCAAATGGGGGAGGCTTGTTCAGGAGATCCTTTTTGCTCTAACATGGCTATCCCACTCTAGAGGCTGCCAGATCCCAGCTTTTCAGGGGGTAATAATTGTATTTTAACCCTTCTAAGATGCTGGGGATCTCCCTGTGTTTTATGAGGTCTCCTCTTGTTTCCTTGCTGGAGCCTTGGGACCTCTCTTGGTTCCTGGGGCTCCAAAGGTGAACCCCAAATTCTGGTCCCAAATGTGGGAGGTGTGATCCAGTCAAGAGATCCCTTGGGTTCAAACACGGATACCCCACTGCAGGAGGCTGTCAGATCCCAACTTTTGAGGGACAAAGATTGCATTTTAAGCTTTCTGAGGTGTTAGGGATCTCCCTGTGTCCTGTCAGGCACATGCAAGTCCTACCAGGCCTCATGGAAGAGGGAGAGGAAGCATTTATGGGACAAAACATACCCAGGGACGTATTTCAAGGTGCTTTCCATAAGTCCCAACCCCAGGTTACCCAAGCTTTTATTTTCCATGGATTTACCTCATTAACAGTGTTGTGACAAGGTGCTCCTGGAAAGAGAGGAAGGCTGAATTAAATGATGATTGAAGCCTTGCAGCCAACGTGGGAACGAGGCCAGTGTCTGGAAGGAAAAATATTATTAGTAATTATAGGAAGACGATGGCCAAAGTCAGGAACATGTCCTGAACTCCTCCAAAAATAGTACAAAAGAGATGCCAAAGCCAACAAGTGAAGTAAAGGTTTGAGGGCAGGGCAAAGTGCTGAGGGAAATTAAAAGGGTGAGAGGAGTCTCAGACAGTGACGCTGTGGCCTCAGGAGCTGGGCTGCTCCCTGGGCTCGGGAGGATCAGAAGGTGACTCTGGCCTCCAGGAAGATGAGCAGCCAGTGTGAGGTGTTTGTCCCGAGATGGCAGCCCAGCCCTGCCTGGCAGAGGTGGCACGTGGGGGGACAAACCCTTCGCTCCTGTGGAATGATGGCTCTTCTCTCCTGCTTATGCTGCCCTGGAGTGAGCTGGGGGCATCTGAGGTGCTCTGGTTGCCTTTTCAGCTTTAGAAAGGATGAAGACTTTTGGGACAGGCATTGAGGACAGATACATCCCTAGTATCTGCTTTAAAAATTAAAATGAACCCTGATGATTGATGCTGGTCTCCAGGCAGCCACAGTGCCAAATTCTCAGCTCCCATTTCCCGTCCTTCTGGAGCATTTCAAGTGCTCCAGCTGTGCTGTATGATCCCTGGCTCTGGGAGGGAAGGAAGGCAGCACCCTGACCACACACAGGCTCCGGGCTGCCCTGGAGAGCCCCGGGAGTTTCCCAGCCACCAGCACCCACCCCTCGGGGCAGCTGGAGGCAGGGACAGCTGTCCAAACAGAGGGACACCTGTGCAGGGAAGGCCAGGGCAACCAGAGACATCCCTGGCTCCAGAGGTGGCTCCCTGGACCTGCCCTTCTCCTTTGATCTTCACCCGAGCAGCCTCTGCTGCTCCACTTCATCCCACGTTTGTTTTCTCCCAAGTCTGAGCTCCCTCTTCTTTCCTGGGTCTGATCTCTGTTCCACCTTGGAATTCCTGCTTGGAGCTTTCAAAGGCATCCGAGCCTGTGTCTTTCCTCCAGGCACTCAGAATTCCCCAAGAGGCTTTTCTTTTCCCCATCCCCCTGGGGACCAAACTAGGAGGCAGAGCCACCACTTTTCCAAAATTTTCCTGTATTTTCCTGTATTTTGCCTGTTTCCAGCTGTATTTTCTCACCTATGGTTTACTCTTCCCTACAGGAGTTGTTGTTTTCCAAGAATCCCTCCTTTGTGTGGGTACTCCCATTTTCCATCTAAAAAGCAGCTCCCTCAAATGATTTTTTTTAAAAGGAAAAGCAAGAGTCAGGGGCTCTTTCTTGCCTTATTCAGACATCCTGGATCAGGGTGCACTCCACACATTCATTCATCCCATTTATGCATTTGTTTCTGGTTTAGATCTATCTGAAGTAAGACACGGTGTGGACATCTGTCTTATTGACATCTGTCTTATTGTCCAACAGCAGGTTAAATAAAATAAAACTCCCGTGCTCCTTGGCAGGGACATTGGAATCATGGGATTATTCAGGCTGGAAAAGACCTCCAAGATCACCAAATCCAATTTGTTGACATTGACATAATTTCTTTCTCCCCCCCTTTTCTCACACATTCATTCAGCATAAAACTGACTTATTCCTGAAATCTCCCCTGGGTTTGACACCCGGAATCTCCCTGCCTTGGATTTTAGGAAAACCAAGCCCAGCAACTTCTCCAGAGCTTCTCTAGGCATTGGCTGGGAAGAGCAATCCAGCTTGGGATATGGAATGGATTGGTTCCTCAGAGTTTTAATAAGAATCCTCCACCCTTTGGTCAAGGTTTGTGTGTGCTCTGCTCCCCTTCAATGTTGAGAGAGGGAGGCTGTGGGAGCCTGGGACAGGGATAGAGGGAGGAGAGGACAGTGGGAGTGCAATCCAGGTTTTGATGTGCTGATGGGACTGAGGGATTTCTTGCCCTCCTCTCTTCTTCTCTCCTTTCATCCAGCATTTCTGTCTGCTACACGTGTTCCCCTTCACACCGTGCCACAGCTCTGACAGAAGGAAAGGGCAGGGAAGGGGTGGGGGAGGGAAAAAAAAAATCTCTGTAAAGTTTCTGTTCTGGAGAGAAAACAGGACTTTATCAAAATATTAGCAGAGCACCAGCTGGTGCCGATTAGCAAAGCCCTGGGTGAGAGTTTTCCATTTACCTTGTGCTGTTTTTCTTTTCCCTGAGCTGCACATGCTCTTTCCCAAAGCACCAAGGTTTTGGCCACCGAGGCTCATCCAGCTTGGGTGCCATTTCATTTTTCAAAAATGCAGAGTCCACCCAAGCTGCACTCAGAAATTGCAGTGTCCATTCAAAAGCCTGGTTGGCCTGGGGGACCAAGTCCCATCCCTGCAGGCTGGATGGATAATGAGGGATGAAGAGTCACAAGGACTAAAAATGTCCTGTCCAGGGGCAGACTGGATCTGATTCCCAAATGGCTTGAGGGGGTCTGGCCACCACCACTCAGCACCTTTTTTGCAAGAGATGCTGCTGCTGCATCCTGGACTCCAGCCCGGCGCCGGGTTTTTGCGGAGGTGAGGAAAGTATTGCTCATTCATAAATGCGTGTTTTAAGGGATATTATTCCCCAATATTAAAGTAGAACCAGCTTTTAGGAGCAGAGGATAAAGATTTGGCTGGGAACCCCTGAGCTGGAGGACCAATAACTTGGGAATTGCTCTGAAGTGTTTGATCTGTCTCGGGCCAGCAAATGCTGAGCCAGCGCCTGCCGTTAAGTGGAAGTTATTTTCTGCATCCACCAGAGTCCCATAAAACCATTTCCTCTGGGATCCACAGGGACAGCCAGGGCTGCTTTTTTTGGTGTTTTGTTTTTTTTTTTTTCCCTCCCCCAACAATATCAATATGTAAGTGCTGAGGGAAGGAGCACGTGCTGTGTGACAGATTTAGGAGTAGCCCGAGGGCTCCATCACCTCTCTCCAAGTGGCTTTGCCAGAGTGCTGGAATTGCCTTCTATTCACCGGGAGGGAAGGCTGGTTTGGGGATTAACAGGCAGAGCTGGCCCTGCTGGAGTCTGGGTCCTACAGCCACCTCTGCTGCAGGCTCCTGTGTCAGCTCCAAGGAACACAAACTGGGGGAAAGGGCTTTTTCCCAGGCTGTGGGGGAGCTAAGTCCCCATCCGTGCAGGAATGGATCCTCACACGTGATTTTGGGAAATCTTTAGCCGTGTTTTGAAGCATAACTGCACCTACTCAGCACCCCTTGGTTCCTCTGGGGTTCCCAAGCCTGTTTGGAGCATATTCAACCCCAAAACATGCAGGATTTGTTGTGCCACTGTCTTTCAGATAATAGTCCTGGAGGCCAGGAGTACATAGAATCATAAAGTCCAGGAATGGTTTGGGTTGGAAGAGAGAGTTAAAGCTCATCCTGTTCCATCCCCTGCTATGGGCAGGGACACTTTCCACTGTCCCAGGCTGCTCCAAGCCCCAATGTCCAACCTGGCCTTGGACACTGCCAGGGATCCAGGGGCAGCCACAGCTGCTCTGGGCACCCTGTGCCAGGGCCTGCCCACCCTCCCAGGGAACAATTCCTAATTCCCAATATCCCATCCAGCCCTGCCTGTCACTAAGCCATTGGGAAGCCATTCCCTGTGTCCTGTCACTCCAGGCCACTGTCCAAAGTCCCTCTCCATCTTTATTCAGGATTTCACCATTCCCTTCAGGCAGGGGTTGCTTTGGCAACAAAAAGCTGAAGAGATGGGAGAAGCGACACCTCCACCTGCCAAGTGGTGCCTTTCAGGTCCTGTGTTTGCCTGAGCCAATTTTTTTTAGGGGGGGGAGATCTGGAAATCCATCTGCAAAGGCTGAAGGGAAGAAAAACAGCCTTCTCCCCCTGCTGCCCCACCACCTAAGTGCTAAAGCAGATCCCAGAGGGGGAGCACGGGGAGATGTAAGCAGGAGAAGACCTGGCAGGAGATCTTGTTCTCCGGTTGTGCCTGGGGGCTTTTCCCGTTGGAGCCCCTGGAAGGCCAGCGGGGAAATGATTCCAATCCCAGGCTCTCCAGCTTCCAGGCTAATTTAACCCAAACCGTTTCCTAGTCTCTGAGAGGGGAGCAGGGATGAGGTTTGCAGATTGGAAATGATGGGGGGGAGGAACTGCAAATGATCTCAGCAGTTTTACAGCCATCTCTTTTCCTGGCAGGACTTGAGGGAGAGCATCTCCCCGCCCCTGGGGTGGAAGGTGGAGGAATGCGAACGCTGGAACACTTCTCAGTTTGCCCTGATTGTCTTTCCTCCCCCAGCAGTTTTAGTGGTGTCCATAAATTCAGAGCAAACATTCCCACGTGCCTCTTCCCCCTGCGTGGCCTCGGAGGTCGCTCATCCCCAGGGATTGCTGGGTGTCCCAGGGAAGCCACCCAGCCGTGCTGGCTCCAAAGGCTGTGGCAAGCAACCACTGGGTGTCACCTCCACCTAGAGAGAAGAGAAATCTCTGGGGAAAAGTGTGTTTGAGGTGAATGTTTACATGGAGTTTTTTTTTTTTTTTTTTCTGGTCATCTGTGCCTCCTCTGCCGTGCTCCTGTGCAAACACCTTGAGCAGAGGCAGCTGGGAGGGAGCCCGGGGCTGCTGCAGGGGGTAGTCAGGAATCCTTTCCCACTGGAGGCTTCCATCCCATCCACCAGTGGCAGGGATCTTGCCTTTCAGGCTCAGATCTTCCCTCACAGCAAAAATTCATGCCCCCATTTCCCACTTCTCCTGTGGCCCATGGCTCATCATTTGCTTTAAAACCTCTCTGTGACACATCAGACCCTCAGGCCACAAGTGCCACCAGCTGGAGCCAGTTTTCCAGCAAGGGAAAAGCAAGGGGGGGAAAAAACCCAGGAGAAAATTATGCCCTCCTGCTGCCCTTGCTGGGATGTCTCCTTTTACATCCTCAGCACTTGGAGAGAGCCACTGAGGGAATAACAACCTTTTGTGGGCAAGAGCTTTTTCTTCGTGGCAAATGAAAATATATCCCATAATACACAATAAAGGGCAGTGTGGTGTGAACCTGCTAATTAATTAAATCCATGCACATCAGCGAAGTGTTTTGTAGCTGGTCTGATTCCACCATCTCCATTTGCATTTCCATGGCAAAATTCTAGGGTTTTTTTGGGCTGCCGTGATGTTTTTGATGAAATTCCCGCTCCAGAGCTGTGTCTCCCCGTGGAGGGGACCATCAGCTTCTCCCTGAAGATGAGAGCTCGGAGCATCTCTCCATCTCCTCACTTGCTGAGCCATGAGCAGTGTGGGCTCACTGGCCTGGCTGTCCCTCGAGTCCTTGGTGCTCCTCAAGAGGGTGGCCCAGATGGACACCAGTGCTGAACTGGCTGATCCTGGAAAAGGAACCATCCCACCCCTCACAGTCAGAGTACCAGCCAGGAAATGGGGGGGGGTTGAGGCAAATTCTTGCATCCAGAGCCTTTTCCCTGGACATCAGCTTGGGCAGAGGTAATTTTACCCCAAGGTAATGTGAATTGGTGATTCAATTGGAAAATTGATGATTCAGACCAAAAGAGGGGAAATTTGAACTGAAAGAGGGGAAATACAGACTGAAAGAGGGGAAATTTAAGTGAGATATCAGGAAAATTTTATTCTCTGTGAGGGTGGGCAAGCCCTGGCACAGGGTGCCCAGAGCAGCTGTGGCTGCCCCTGGATCCCTGGCAGTGCCCAAGGCTGGGCTGGACAGGGTTTGAAGCAGCCTGGGATAGTGGAAAGTGTCCCTGCCCATGGCAGGGGTGGAACTGGGTGAGCTTTACAATCCCTAAACCTGTCTGTGATTCTGTGATTTGTAAAGCATAAAAAATCCTGTGTGAACCTGCTCCAAAGGACAGAATGAGCTTGGACACAGAGGCAGCAGGAGCATTTGATGGTTTTTTTCCTCACTGCTTTGCTGCAGGGAAGTCAGAAAAGCACAGTGACAAGCTGTGTTGCTTCAGAACCAAATATTTATGTTTTCTCCACGTTTCCCAGAAGGCATTAATGCTTTTCCTAATGGGGCACAGGAGAAACAAATGCTCCGTGGTCTGTGCATCTCATGTTTGGCTAAGCACCGTGACATGTGTGCCTGTGTGTCTCTACACACACACACACACACAGACAAAAACACACGAGATATTTTAGTTCTCCCGTTTAAATTAAGAGTGGGATACCCTTCAGCACTGCCTTTCTCAGCATATGTGTTCTTAGACTCACTCACTCTTTGTTTCTGCCAGTGCCTAAATTGGGAATACTGAACAGCCACAGCTATGCAGCTTGTGGGGATGCAGGAATTCGTTTGGAGGCAGCGAGTTTTGATCCCTCTGCAAGGGACAGAGGCGCTGCAGCTGCAGGAGAGGAGATTTCTGTCTGTAATGTGCATCATGGCCTTGTTTCTGCGAGTGCCTCGGGGCAGAAGTGAAGCTTTTAAACAGAAAGCAGCCAGCAGGTTCAGTGCCACGCCGGGCACACGTTTGTTTATGTGTACACAGAGAGGAAACACCTGCTGGCGTGGTGTTGACGCTGGGTTCAGGTTTTTAGACCTCAAAACACACAGGAGAAGGTGGGTGGTGGCTGGCAGTGTGTGCAAGGTGTGGCACTTTCCAGGTGAAAGCGAGCTCCTCTGGGGACGAGGAGGTGGCTGAGGGGGCTCTGTGCCTGTCCAAACTCTGCTGTTGTCACCCCGGGCGGTGCCACAAGAGAGAGGAGCAGGGAAGGGCTGGGGGATAACGAGGAGCCAGGTGGGCGTTGACAGAGGGAAGGGAAATTCGACACAGTCTCAAGTGTTTTTCCTTGTAAATCATCCCTTGAAGCCAGGGGATATTGCACTGGGGTGTCCATCACAAGTCCATCACCCATTTTATAAAATCCCAGAATCACTGAGGTGGGAGAAGCTCTCCAAGGCCGCTGAGCCCAGCCTGTGACTGATCCCCACTTGGTCACCAGCCCGAGCACTGAGTGCCATGTCCAGGCATTCCATGGAATATGGGCAGCTCCTCACCCCAAGCTCTCATCCAGGAGTACATGGGATGCAGAATTTGTGCAAATACAAATCCCATTTGTGATGGGATTTGTTTTGTTTTGGTCACAGACATTAGCTTCCACCTCCTGTCCCCATAGCTTTTTAAACCCATCAATTTCTCCTTCAGGTTTTTTTTGGGTGTTTTTTTGGTTGTTTTTTTTTTTTTTTTGTGTTTTGGTGTTTTGTTTTGAGGGGTTTTTTTGGCAATAAAAGCATCAAGCCACATGGTCCTCTGGGCAATATTTTGCCAGCCTGCAGTTGCTGAGTGAGGCGAGCTGAGCTGTGCTGTGAGAGCTCCCTGATATTACCCATCACAACAATAAAAGTTTGGCAGGGAAGCAAAAAGAGGATATTCACAACTCTCCAACTGGACATTGACTCTCCAGCTGTAAGATTGCTTCCTTTGCTCCAGGGATGAGTCTCACTGGCAGTATAATTTCATTTTTCTGGTGTGTGATGGCATGAAAAAGATTTATTCATTCATTTTTATGGGGGAGAGGTTGGGTTGCAAAGTGATAGCGGGGCTAAGACACCATGGGGTGATGCAGCCCATCGATCAGGCAGTGAATTATAACAGAGACAGTGCTCTGGGCATGACTCAGCTGCTTTTGGAAGGGAATTCCATGTTTTTTAGGGGTGCCTGGAGGTCCCTGAAGCAGGTGAGATGGATTGGGGCAGGCAGTGGCTGAGGGCTGGTGCCTTCTGCACCTCCAGCTCCCTCGTGGCTCAAGATGAGGTCGCCACCAAGTCCTACGTCCCATTTTGGCCAAAAATAATGGATCAAACTCCTTCCCAGCCCACACAGGACCCATCCCCACTCAGCCCTCAGTGCTGAGCCCCAGGCAGGTTTTGGTGATTCGGTTTGGGGTTTTTTGGCAATTAAAAAAAGGCCCTCCTGCCCCCCTTCTGCCCAGCTGTGCCCACCCACATCCTTCCCTGCCCTCTTCCCATCCTCCCAGCCCTGCCATTCCCTCGCTTTTCACCCTGCTTTTCTGGGGCTGGATTTCCCTCTGGAAGGCAAAGGGGAGTGAGGGGGTGAAGCCTCGGAGGGGGCACAGCAGCACCCCCAGCCCTCAAACCCCCAGTGCCTCCCCCTCTTCCCGGGGCAGCCGTTGCTAAAGATCAAAGCGCGAGGCAAAAATAGCAAAAAAAGGGGAAGAGCTCGTGGGTTTTGACATCTGGAGGCCAGAAGCAGCTCCTGCTTCGGAGTAGGCAGGAGGTGAAGTAGGTTTACAGGCTCTTTTTTTTTTTATTTTTTTTTTTTTACAGGGATGAAAAACTTTTTTATAAATTTGTACGGGTTGCTGTTGCTTGAGAGAGTGCTGTCTGTCTTAGTCTGCTGCAAGGCCCTAATTTCAGAGTTAGGGGTGCTAAGAGCACTTATAAATAAAGAGGTGGGTATTTTCTGACAGGCAAAACTCTGATTTTTCTGTGATTCATCACCTGACAGCCTTATTTTTATTCCAAGGAGTGCAAGGAGCCACCTGGGAAATGTCTGTGCTGCTTGGCTGGATGAAACAGGTGCTGTTTCTTTTGGGGCTGGAGATTTTCAACGATAAGGGTTCAAAAGCCATCCCCAAATCCAAGGGGACATCCAAATCAGAGCCCTGCTTTTCAAAGGTTTTCACTTCTACGCTGTCTGTCTCCAACCCTTTTAGAAGTCCAACCTCTGGACAGCACTGGAGGCAGCACAGGGTGACATTTCCCACAGCAAAATGCAATTTACAGGGGATGAATTGCATCCAGTGTGATGAGTGATTCTGGCCACAGGACAAAAAAAAGTTGGTGGAGGAGAAGGTGAGAAGGAAAATTGACAGTTGTGATTGTCTTCCTTTTAACAGGAAAAGAAATAGAAAATTTTTGATGAGACAAACTGCTGTCTCATCCCAAGCAGGTTAAGTGTCCTTTTATTTTATCTTTTAATTTTATTTTTTCTTAGCTGTTCACTCTGTTGAAGAGTTGGAACTCTTAGGAGGTGTTTTGTGGAGTGTCACGTGGTGTGTGGAACCCTCTGTGGTCCTTTCTGAGCTCCACCACCACAGAACAAGAAAATTCCAGAACATTTTGGGTTGGAAGGCACCTTAAACTCGTTTCATTCCAACCTCCCCGGCCGTGGGCAGGGACACCTTCCACCAGTCCAGGTGCTGAAATGATCCCTTGCCTGGATTGATTGCCTTCATGTGGGGTCAGTGACCATCTCCTCCTCCTTGATTTGGTGCTAAAAGAGCTTTTTCCCTCTTCCCTTCACACCCCCCAGGTCAGGATCTCCCATTTGCAGTGGCCTGAGGTGGATTCCCATGGTTTTCCCCATGTGGGAGGTTGATGCTCCCAGCCTCAGTGCCCCTGCCACGGCTGGTGGCGATGCCAAACCCTCCCAGGCTGCTTGTCTGAGTGCCTGCACTGTGCCACTTGCCCTGGCACAGGGACCAACCCTCTCCTCGTGGTCTCCAAGTGAATTCCACTTGCTCATTTAGCAGGAAATCACAGGATCGGGCAACGGTCACCAGAAAACTTGAGAAAAGGAAGGGGAAAAAATAATAAAAACGAGCGTGCAAATGCTGGGTGGTTGGGTTGGGCAGGAATGGGAGAAGGAAGAAATGCAAAAGGAGGTTTATTCCCCTGGTTGGGGCTGCCTTCGTGTGAAACTGGAGCTACATCCAGCAAGGGCATTTACATGCACGGATGTAGCCTTCAATCAGGATGATGTAAACACTGCTGCAGCATTTTTGGAGCGGGCTGTTTGGGAACTGTGATGGATTAAATATGACAAACAAGATTCCTGGACGTTTATTTATCCGCCTTTCGGCCGGTGCCAGCTTCATGTTAGGCAAGGCTCTGGCTACCAGACCAATCTGAGGCCTCGGGGGCAGGCGAGGCTAGGGGGGAGGCAGCCACGGGGAGAGCGTTTTCCAAGCCCCATCTAATTTAAAGCATCTTTTGCTGAGTGGTGCAGCGAAGAGGATGTGGCTAACACAAATAAAAAAATCATAAAAGGGATCAAAGTGTGTGTGCAAATTCATTCCTTGTGGCAGGAGCTCTGCCAGTTCGCTTGCTCGCCTTGATTTCCTAAGGAAAAAAAAAAAAAAAAAGACCCCAAATCTCCCAGCCCCCTGTGACAGAGCGGGAAAATCGCATGTCAGGATCTCTTCTGGATTTCATAAGGGCCCGAGCAGTGATGGATGGCAGGGGTGACACCAGAGCCTGGCCGCTGTGCTGGGATCTGAGGCGCTTCCCGCCGGTGCCAGGGCTGCACATGGAGCAGGAGCTATTTATAATCAGTTCAAAGGCACCACCAGTGTGGGTGGGGGCTGGCTGGGAGCTCCAGGCCACCAGGAGGATCTCAGGCACTTGCAGGAACCTGATGTTACCCCGGAGCCTGAGTGCTTCCTGGTGGGGGTAAAAATGAGGAGAATTTGCCTTAAAAATGGCAAAACCCAAAGATAATGAAGAAAAAAATCCACGTCAGGTGGTACCAGCTGGAATATTTGGGCTGGCCTCACTCCACACATGGAGGAGAAGACAGTTGCCTTCAAGGCAGCCACTGCAGCCCTTGAGTTGTTGTCTGCTGCCTCATCCCAAGCCAGTTCTCCCAGCTCCACCACCTCATCCTGCTGTGGAAACCACATGACACGGCCAGGCCGCGGCCGTGTTTCCGACGAGAGTGCTGGAATGACATCCACAGAGAACAAAGGCCGAGAGCCTCAGCAAACCCGAGGCCGGAAAAAGAGCCGGCCCGAAAAGCGAAGGGAACGCGCCTTCAGAAATCCTGCAGCAACGCTAATGAAAAATAAACATCCATTTCTGCATCTGCAGAGAAAGGGAAAAAAGGAAATTCAATCAAAGCGTGAGGCCTTGTTCTTATATTCCAGGAATTTGCTCCATTGAAGACTGTCAAATACTGCATGCCAGCACTTGGGAGAATGACAACAGCGTCTTTAAGTGCAATGAATCAAAGCAAAAGAGCAAATTTGTACAGAACCCAAAGTGCTATTCTTAGAAACCATCCAGAATCAGAAAATAAACAATTCATCAGGAGGAGAAATGTTGGAAGTCACAGGGGAGATTAACTCTGGTCTGAGTGGAAACAAAACCTCAAATGAGCCGCATCGTCATTCCCACACTCAGTTAATTGCAGCATTGTTCAAGGGCAGGACCAAGGGGTTTGGGAGGCTGTGGAGCTGGATGGAGTAGATGGTGTCTGAAGAGGAGGAAAAAAGGCAGAAAATCACAGTTTTTTCCCTCATGGCTACTCCAAGCCATGGCAGGGTCTGGGGTGGGAGTGTGGAGGAGCGATGAAGGGTGGCTCTGGGAAAGGCAGAAGTGCAAAGAAGGGATGGGCATGACCTGAGATGAGGATTTGAAGGTGAGTAAGAGTTTTCTACAGTGTCTGAGGTCAGGGACGCTTCTGACCACACTCAGCTTTGGCTGAGGCATGCAGGGTTTGAAGCAAACCAATCCAGGCTGCAGGTGAAATTCTCAGACACAGGGAGGCTCTCTGCCAGCCTGGATACAGCTCCGGTGTGTTCCTGAACACAGGACATCCACAAACGGAGAGCTGACGTTTTCTCCCCTGAAATTCTTATTTTGCGAGATAAGATTTGGATGCCAGAGCTACTGAGTGAAAACACACTACCTGTAGCAAGCCAAAATAGTGCTTTTAATGAAGAGCAGCTGCCTGTGCACTTTCCCAGCCTGGGAAAACGTAAAGCAGATTGTCCTGAGCCTTGGAGCACTCTGGATCCCGGTTTCCAGCCCTGCTGCTGATGCACGTGGGGCCGAGCGCGTCGGAGAGGGGCAGGCGGGTTCACATTGCACACACACCTTCCTTGGCTTGCTCTCTTCCTTGGGAATCGGGGCATCCTGGGATGATCCCACCACCCAAGTATGGCCTCGCAGTGATCTTTTCCATGTAAGTTTTGGTGTGAGGAAAAAGGGTATTCCTGGGCTGAAAGATGGAAATGCTCATTAGCATCGTCGCGTGTTACCTGGAGCTGCTTCAAAACCTGAGTGTTCGTAGAACAGGTTTTCCTGCAGAGGTTTGCTGTGAAAAAAATATCTTCATTTCACACAGGATATCCCCAGAGAAAAGAAAGCAAGAGTCAGATAAATTTGTATTCTTTGAGAATAAAACCGAGCAAAGCTTCTCAGATGACTCCATAAAAATTCTAAAAAAAAAAAAAAAAAAAAAAAAAAAAAAAAAAAAAAAAAAAAAAAAAAANAAAAAAAAAAAAAAAAAAAAAAAGCAAAAAAAAAGGTGGGGAAAAAATAAAACGTGGAAAAAGAATTCACACAAAATAAGCACTAAGAGGCCTCCGGTACTTGCAGGTATATTCCCAGTGATTCCTTTTTGGATCACATAAACACCAACAAAGTCATTATAAGTCAGTTCTTTCCTTTTATTAGCAAGAGCCAGGGCTTGGTGATTTAAACCACATTCAGTTCTCAGAAGGGAGATTTTGATCAAAGCATTTTTAAAAATCAGATGAAAGAAGCATTATAAAAAATGCTTATTCAATATGAGCCAGGAAGGGGAAATGGCTGCTCAGGAGAAGAGCTGGGACTACACCAGGAAAAAAGAATTACCCCAAAACCTGACACTGATACTATAAATAGCCATATAAAGTGTTACAAGTCAAAGACTGATTTACAGAGCCTGTGGTCCTTAATTCCTAGAATGAAATAAAACCTTTAAAATATGGCTGATTCAGACAACTCACATTATCTCTCAAAGCGAGGATCTTCTCCTTCTCCTTCTCTTCTTCATCTTCTTCAGAGGAGGACAAGGAGAAGGACAAGGAGGATGAGGAGGGGGACAAAGAGAAGGAATTGTGGAATTATTAAAGTTGGAAAAGATCTCCAAGATCATCAAATCCAACCCTTAACTCAGCACTGCCAAGGCCACCACTAACCCATGTCCCCAGGTGCCACATCCACACGTTTTTTGGACACTTCCAGGGATGGTGGCTCCACCACAGCCTGTTCCAATGCCTGACCAACCTTTCTGTGGAGAAACCTTTCCTAACAGCCAACAGAAATCACAGGGGAGCAGAGATGTGCAGAAATGACTCCAAGGAAGTCCAGGTTATCTGGAGAAAATCCCACTGCTGCTCTGTGCCATGGTCATGGCTATGAAATCCTAACTTTGATTTAAACCTGTGAATCACATTCTGGGTGTTGCCTCTTCAAACATTAGTTTGTTGAAGCCTAATTAAAATTTTAAAAATCTATTCAGGATACATGAGGATGAGGGAATTTGGTTTATAAGTCAGTACTTTTGCTGTACTGGAAATATGAGAATGGGAGGGTTTGACTTGTCCAAGAGAAGTTTAATTTAAAATCAAAGGGTTTTCTGGGTTTCTTTTTTTGTTTTGTTTTTGGTTTTTTGTTTGTTTGGGTTTTGGCTTTTTCTTTCCCCTCTTCATTTTAGGTGATTTTAATCAACAGTACAACAATACCCAAAAAATAAAGCTAGAGCCTGAGCAGTCATGACCTGGTTTAGGGATGAAAACGACTCTGAAAACATTCAGGATTTCTTGGTGAAGTAAAAAAAGTATGCTATTCCATTATTATCATTAATAGTTCATTGAGAAGTTTTTTTCTGAGCCCTCAAGCCCTGTTTTAATGCATTTCCAATGAGATTTTTTTTGTTCAGTGAGGTGCAGATTTCAGTGAGTTTAAGACAAACCAGCTCCTCTTTAACTCTCCAAGCATCATCCAGGCCAGGAACTCTTCCAGGGAAGTTGCACCCTTTTTTTTTTGAAGCAGATGTTCTCATCTGCTCTCCCATGCCCTGTCCCCTGCGCTGCACCTCGGCAGATTCCTCCAAATTAATGGTCCCTGATCCATTAACAATCCCAAAAGTCATGAATTCAAGTCATACTGGATTGACTTTAATTTTTTTTCCCATTAAACCAACAAAATGATAGCAATTCCAGGGAGAGGGAACTATTTTGGATAAGCTCAGGAGAGAAACATTGCCTTGCAGTTCTGAGCAAGTGGAAATCGTGCTCCAAACCTGAAGCAAAGCAAAGGATTAAAACAGCAAAGGTGGTTTTGTGAGGAAAACCCACAGTGTTTTATTTCAGAGCATGGATCAGGAGAAATCCATACCCTCAGACTTTTAAGAAACATTTTACAGCTGAATTGCTCAGGGTAAATTTTGCAAAACTTTTGCAAAATGCTCTGAAGTATCCAGAACTGGGTATTTTTACTGGGAAAAAAATTTAAAAAAATAATATATATATCATACCAACCTTTCATTGGGCATAAAATCCTTGGCAAAACTTCTGTGGCCTGGGTCTGGTGCAGAGGGAGATGGACCATGCTGGAGACCCAGCCCAAGGGACACATTTTAATCCTCTGGAGAGCCTGCCCCCAGCTAAACATCCCTCACAAGAGGGAAGGGTGATCATCCAGCAGGGCTATACTCCTGGCACACTCCTGGGAACTCAGGGAATTTGTGTGACAACAGGATGTGACCTGCCGGTCTTCCTGGGTCTGAACATAAACCCATCCTTTCTTTTTCACTAATCTTCAAAAAACTGGAAAACATCCTTGATAAAATGCTATTTAAGAAGTGACAGCTCAGATTCTTTTGCTATTTTAATTTCCCTTTTCTGCTCTCTTGCAAAGAAAGTCTCAAAAGAGAAGGGCTGTGAGGTGCACAAGGACTGCTGCCCTTTCCTTTCCTTTCC